>JAODLM010000641.1:0-100000 GCA_036937905.1 Salvia rosmarinus
TGCATCAACCGGTTATAAGAGACATACGTCAGGACCCGTTGTCGCCGCGCCACCGACGCCCCCAAATCTATCCTACGTTAAAGAAGGCGAGGACACCCATGCAAACTATCTAACCCGTAATGCCCACGCACGAGGACACCTCAAGACATGTAAACCCACAGGCGTATGATCTAGACTGGACCCGGTATTGCAGAAGGCACGCATGACTACTCATCGCACTGACGTATATTTGGGGTCGGACACCGACACCTTAATCCAATTATTACTTGCAACCTTCCTTACCCACTATGTTATTTGCAACCAACACACCGAGTTTGTTGTTATATAATGCCCAGACCTAGTGCTTCGGAACACACGCATGCAGATCGTGCCTCTACTTAGACCTCTCGAGTTATATTAATCATGCTCCACTTAGTCACGCCCAAACCGTAATAAAGACTTAGCTAGACATAAAATAAATAAACATGCAACGCTTAATTGAAACCATAATTAAACGGAACCAACTTACTATTAATTGAACGAATAGAAACCGAGCCCAAAGTGCAGCAAAACATACGAATAGCAATAAAAGTGTTTGCCCGAAGGACTTAATGTATGTGGTGCGGATGAATTTGATAATGAGAGTGAGAGTTGAGACGCGGAGCGCATAAGTCGCGCTTCATCCATATATATGCCTGAGAGATCGGCGATGGTTTATGGCCCATGGGCGGACAATCGTAGGTTTTCCTTGTTGATCGGCGCTTTCCTTGCCTGAGCGGATCCGAGGCGATCTCCTCCGATATCTGAGATTCGTGTCACAAGATCCTTTCCGGATTGAGATTCGCCTGCATCTCGCGATCTGCCCATTAGCCTCTCCCTCTCGCCTCCTTCTTCTTGGTCTCGCCGCCTTCTCGCTTGCCCATTAGCCTACCCCCCGAGATTGAACTTGGCGGTGCGTAAGGTCACGCCATGAAACGAATGCCTCGGAGTTTGAAGCCCGGTGAGCTAAGCTCCTGTGCCTCGAGGCATCGATCTCTATTCACCCGCCAAGCAAGTTCCACTCCTTCTGCCCATTTCGCCCGCCTTGTTCCCTGCACCAATGTGTCCTCCCGCACACAAACACAACAAGAAAGACACAAAAGACTCGATCTAAACCTAGACAAGACACGAAAAGAGCACAAAACTTGGGCTCGCACGTATCATGATAGCGGCGTCGGTAAGCATCCTTTTGGAATGTTTTGACAAGTAGGGATAGACAAGCGCCCGCTCAAGCTTCGCCCAAGAAGAGACGCCCGGAAGGGATAATAGAGCTACCGCACGGTGGAAGAAAAAGAGCTCCACCAGGTGGTGCAATTCTAAAGGAAGGCCCACCGCCATATAACATCATACTAGGCGAGATTGTGACGTGAAGCGGTATGCTCAACGCACCACCTAACAATGATGATACCCACCACAGTGGGACACCGTGATCCGAGGTGATCAAAAGCAAGCCAATGAATGATGCAGTTGCTTACGAGGCGGGACCTCGGTCCAGACACCAGTGCATTGCAATTAAAGGAACCCGAGGAGTTGGAGTCAGAAGTACTCCCGATAACCAAAGCGAAGAGGTCGATATTTAAGACGAGCCCTTAAAGGTCGCCAAAATTTGTCTCACCAAGGCACCAAATAAAGAACCAGATCATCCAACTCCGGAATTCGAGATGTGTTTGCTTGGTCTCCCCCGACCGGGTCTCACCAAGTATCATCACCACTGCTCAACATCGACCGAACATAAAACCGCTCGACAAGCAAAGAATTTTTGCACCGAACGGAACCAAGTCATTCACGAGCGGTGAACCAATGTTAAAAGCTCGATACTCTGAGGTCAAATATCCGACCGGATAGCCAACCGTGATGGTGAAGAAAGGAGGAGGGATGGCGAATGTGTATCGATTACACCGACCTCAACAAACATTGCTAAAGGATTGCTATCCCTTCCCAACATTGACAAGAAGGTCGACGCCTGCGGATCTAAGTCTTCGCTGACTTATACAAAGTATCACCTAAGTTCGATGGACGATGACGCGCCAAGACAAATCTATTACCGACTTTGAGTCTTTATGATAAAAGATGCCATTCGCCTCAAGAATGCAGGGCCACCTATCAAAGGATGGTGGACAAAATATTTCACCTCTACATAGGTCGAATGTGGAGTATCGAGACGACATCGCGCAAAGCAAGGAGGAAGCGCATGTGTTGCCGACCTGATAGTCCTCGCCTTCTCAAAAATCAACCTAAAATCGAACCCCAAGCACGCTTGCATCCGTCGGAAAGTTCTTAGGTGCTGGTTTCGAAGGGCTAAAAGCCAACCTCAGGTCCAAACCATTTTGAAACGAAATGCAAAACCATCCATGAGCGACATAAGTCGACAGTGCATAGCAGCGAGCCGCGTCCTTTCAAAAGCATAAGCAGCTACCTTCTTCAAGATACTCAAAAGGCCCCAAATTCTCATGGATGATGTACACAAGTCCGCTTTGAAGATCTCAAGAGCTACCTCGCCAAACTCCCCACTCTATCCATCCCGAAAGAGGAGAGGTCCTTTCCTCTACCGCCGACGCAGTGAAGTGCGTCTTGATACGAGAGGAGAGGTCCCCGTGTATTTCATCACCGAGCACTAAGGCCCAAAACGAGGTATCGCCCTGGAGAAGCTTGCCTTAGCATTGTAACGCGCGAGAGACTACGCCCATACTTCCATGCACATCCCATACAAATCCTCACCGACTACCCACTTGCAAGTATCGACGGCCAAGCCTCGTGGAGAATCGCGAAACGGGCAATCGAACGCGAGCACGATATATCCTTCGCCCCGCCAGCCTCAAAGCCAAGCCTAGCGGATTTCCGGCCGAGGCTAACTTCATCGAGAACCGAAGCCCGAGTCCGAGTCGCGATGTCGAAGCCGAACATGGATGAAATACCAAAGTCGGCAACTCTAGTGGCGGGCTTGAAGCAGGTAGCGGAGCGAGATCTCTGCTAAGCCGGACGGTCATACTCACTGGTTCACATTCAAAATACGAACAACGGTAGAGTATGAAGCCTTGATCGCAGGACTCGCCTAGCTCAAAATCTCCAAATACGAGCCGCAAGTTCACAGGATTCTCGTGTCGTAGTAAGCCAATGTTGGGGAAATCTGAAGCAAAAAGCAACAGGACGAAGAAATACCTTGAAAAGCAAAAGCACAGCGGATTTTCTCATACTTTCGATAGTTCGCATCCCGAGGAGCAAACAGCCGGTGACATCTTAGTAAATTGGCATCAAAGCCGCGCCAGAGAAGAAGTCCAAAGCGTAGCATAGACGATGCCAATGACGGAGCCGAGGTCAACGAGTCTCGATGAAGAACCCAATGATGACTCCCATTCGAGAGTACCAGAGAATGAAACGCCGAACAAGTGGAAGCCGGAGGATCCGAACAAATCCATGCGATATACAATCTGAGCGGGTCCTATACTGAAAGTCATATCTCCCTCTCTTAAGATGCTTGGGTCCGAACCGAGCTGATTATGTTCTCGAGAAGTGCACGGGCGATCATGCAAGTCACATCGAACCCCAGCCTTGCGAAAAAGTCGAGACGGGATACTATTGGCGATGATGTTCGGACTCAATGACCTTGTGAAAAGTGTCCAAGTGTCAACCCACGAACGCATCGAGGCTACCCGCACCGACCTCACCTCCATGCAGGCCTCGCCTTTTATGCAATGGGGATCGACATCAGGCCCTTTGTAAAGCACCGTGACAACTCCAATTCCTAATTGTTGCGATCGACTACTTCACGAGTGGGTGGAAGCGAGCCCTGCAAAATCACAAGCAAGAACGCCCTCACCGTGCGAAGAACATAGTGTGTTGTTTCGGCATCCTCATATCCTCCTTTCTGACAACGGAACACACCACCGATAAGACATTCGAGAGGTGTCAAGAGCTTGGATCCAACAAAATTCACCTCGGTGGCCCTCCTCAGCAAATGGTTAGACCGGTCACCAAGACCATCGTAAGGAAGACTGCCTCGACCGAGCTAAGGGCCTTGGGTGGAAAATTTACCTGTGTCTTATGGTCATACCGAACAACACCTAGACTTCGAACGAGAAACGCCTACGCTTGGTGTATGGAACCGAAGCGAATCCCGTAAATTGGAGTACCGAGTCCTCGTACATCGACTTCTCCAAGCAATGAGGAAAATCTACGAGCTGATCCGGATCTACTGAAGAAAGAGACCTCGCCACATCAGGAAGCTCGATGACAACAAGTAGCTCGGTATTACAACCGCCTGTTAAACCCGACAATTCCAAGTGGCGACCTCGTCTCAAATAATGAAGTCGAAAGCGCAGCTCGCAAGCTGGAAGCCACATGGGAAGGACTCACCGGTCGACGAAGTCCTCGCAAGGCTTATAAGCTAATGCCTAATCGGTGAGCAATTACCCAACGATGACACATCATTCATCCAAGAAATATTATGCATAAGTGTCAAAGGTCGAGTCTTGTTCGGTCGTGTTTTCGTAGTCCTGCTTAATCGAGTCGAGTCTTACTTTGTTCGCGTCTTTTATCAATAAAATTTTATTTTTGTGCATGTTTTATTTGTCACTAATGCATAATTAATCTTCACCGTTATTCTATACCCTCTGAGGACAAATTCCTCGACGGAGGTCGACACTTCGTTCTTCGAAGATGAATACGCTGTAGGACCACCCTCCCAATAACCTCGCAAAAACAGAACCATTCCTACATACGAGATCAGTTACGCTTTATTTCAAGACGTGCTCTCTATGTAGAAGAAATAAGGACCACCCTCCCGATAACCTCAAAAAGAACCATTCCTACATACGAGATCGATTACCGCTTATTTCAAAAGCGTTCTATGTAGACTAAATAAGGGACCACCCTCCCGATAACCTCGCAAAAACAGGAACCATTCCTACATACGAGATCGATTACATCTCGTTATTTCAAGACGGTACTCTATGTAGACAAATAAGTGACCACCCTCCCGATGACCTCGCAAAATCAAATATTCCAGACTAACTCTACAAGGACAGCTACCCTTCATAACGGATTCCTTCAAGACGTAACTCTACAAGGACTAACTCTTATAGTACTTTTGTTCAATGTAAAGTCAATATGCAAATAAATCTTTCTTATTTCAAAAATAAGTTACATGATTACATATTACGGTAGGAGAGAAACGAGCCAATCCCTAGAAAAATCGGATTCAACACCATCTATACTAATCCTACCTCTCCCGCCCTCGTACACTATGAGCTCCCTCGGCTGCACGCGATGAGCTACGCTAGATCGACCTCGCCACTGATGACGCCGCGGGCTTGAGGATCCACGCTCGTCAGGGCCATAGCACGCCTCTCTGAGCTATCAAGCCGGATCGCAAAATTCGAGCATTTATTGTAGGCAGAAGCCCGCGAAGAGAGCCTCGCATCCCGTCGACGTTCTGGTTGTCGAGCAAGCGATCTTGTATGCCTCCGACCTTCATCTTGCTCAGTGTGCCGAAGGTCCGACCATATTCACGCCGGACCGCGGCAGACGCGACAACCTGCTCACTTCCGGATAGTCATCCCACCATTTCGATGGACGACCTCGCTCGTTCGGCATGCTCCTCGCTATTAATTATACCCTCTCGCGACCTCGACGACTCCTCCACTGCAAAAGCGAGCCCGGGCTCGTCACAACTCTCCGGCGTCTATGCTTAACATCGACTCACGCACATGGCCGTCCTTTATATGGAGGAGTTCACCTCTTTTAATTCCGAGCATGACAAGTCTTCAATTCGATTCAACCAGGAGAAGATCAAGCATTTCAAAGCACAACCGAATAAAAAGATAAGTGTCTTCATATAAACTTGTGATTTTATTAATATGCCCAGTAAAAACCAGATACATTTACATTCAAAAAAAAAAAGGGATCAACGACCTCCGGCTTGCCTGCCTCGCCCTCAGACCAGAAGCCTCGGCCTCTTCCGCCTAACCGCTTAGTTCGCCTCCTCAGAACCGCCGAGCTCGCCTTGAAACCCCTGCTGCCTCCGACCCTTTGCAATATCAGCCATTAGGCCGTGGTCGGATCTCGGTCCAGAGGCGTAGAGCTCATGTCGCGAGCGAAAAGTCGGGTCCGCAGACGGAAGCCCTTCGCCGGCCGCGACAAGGACATCGAAATAGGCCGCCAAGACATCATCCTCTGTCCATACCCATACTTGATTTATCCATTCGGTAGTCCTCGGCGACTTCTTCGATCAGATCGGCGGCGCGCTTATTGAGGACCTCGCGATCACCAACCATCCCGAGGCCCCGACAGAATAGCCTCTCCGCAAATGCCCGAGCATCTCCCCGCGAGCTCGCCACCTCGGCCTCCCGACGCCGAGCCTCTTCCAACTCGCTCATTAAGGCGACTTGCCTCCGCCGGCCTCCGCCGCCTAGCCTCTTATCGCCCGGCGCCGCCTCTCGGACAGATCCGCCTGCTTGAAGAGGTCCGATCTTTGCCTCGGCCTCGCTAATCTCTTGACGAGAGAGTCTTCTCTCCTCCATTCCTCGAGCATACCGGCCACCCACAACCGCTAACGGCCCTTTCAAGAAGTCCGCATGAAACCGACATCCGGGCCATCCGTGAATCTTGCCAACTCGGCCGACACGACCTCAACCCCTACGTAATCCCATCAGTCAAGAATACATTATTTATATTACTTCACAAGGAAGAAGGATAAGTACGTACCTGGGAAGATAGGAGAGCTCGGCGAAGCAACGGCGGCACCGGGGATAGCACGCTTAACCTCTTAAACGCCTAAGAGGTCTGCTGAGACTTCAAGCCTCCTCACTGCAGCATATCCCGACATCCTTCAACGCCGAGGGGGAGTTCGACATCCTTCAAAATCGAGGAGGAGCTCGCCCGGCGCCGACTCTCCTCTTCTTCTTATCCCCGATCGGTTCACCGCAAAAATACAAGTCGATACACAAGGAAAATTATGCAACAAAAGACAGAGAAGCGAGGCCTCACCCTTCACCGACTCCACCTCGTGGTAGGATCATATGAGCCCCGCGCAAGCTCGGCCTCGAAAAGCCTCATCTACGAGACCTACCTTGTCCAGGTCTCCTCCAGACCGCAATCTCATCAACCACCACATCACGATCTTCTCCGATCGCCATGTAAACTCAAGATCCATCGAAGTCGAAAAGAAAAACTTCTTCGCCGCTCAGATCTTCGACTTTATCTTCGCTGATTTACGACGGGTGATAAATAATACCACCCCGAACCACCCTTCGTTGCAAAAACGAGAACAAGCCCCAAAGTGAAAGGAAAATTATGCCGATAGATAGACACCAGCCCACCAAATGCCGGAAAGAATTTGGAAGTTGTGATATGCCGAACATCCGTGAAGTTCGACATATACAGTAGAATACGAAGACCGCCGAGGTCTTGCTTACAGGATGAAACCCTTCCGGGGCACAACCCTATGCTCGACGGGGCAACATAAATTATATCGAAATATGGGAAACAATCTACATCGGAGGTTGTTAAGACGGAAGAAAAGAAGACACTTTACCAAAATCCCGAAGGGGAGACAAAAACCGCCGCGAATCGAGGCATGACACAATAATCGAAGCTCAAGATTTAGAAGAGAGCCATAACTTACTTTTGGTTTTTTCGAGGATGATGGTGATAATCTCCGGACAACAATGGCGACCTTATGCTTTTCGTAAGTTTGAAAGATCAAATTTTGAAATAGCAAAAGTGATATGAGAAATGGCGATCAAGGAAGATATTCCCATTATACGCTTTATCGAATCACCGCCGCGTTAAATCGTATCCGTGTCCGTACTCAGCGCGAAATCCGTGTTGCTCGCTAACGCCCGTCGTGCGCCAGAAAGACGCAACCCGACGCGCCCGGAGAGGGCACCGGGAGCTTAGACCGCCTCGGGGCCGACAGCGACTGGTTAAACGCCGTAGGTAAAGTCGCGAGGACCTTAACGCCGCCGTAAGAGGCCACGAAGACCTCGCAACGCCCGCCGGGAAGTCACCAGAGACCTCGCTTAACGCCTCGTCGGTGAAGAATGCATAACCTCGACTTAACGCCTCGGCAAGAGATAGTAACAAGACGCACAACCTCGCGATGCCTCGCAAACGTGGCATATGACTTCGAAACATCGACACATACCAAGTCGATCGCTCGACACCTTCGCATAAACAACCCAACCACCAATACGACCTCGCTCGCGCTTTTGTGGGGGTGTGATAGATACTCATCCGGCCAAGCATCGTGCCCAATACAGTAAAGTCGACGCCAGCTCGCCGACAAGTTCGCCCAAGAAGACCCTAAAACCGGGAACGCAGGGCCATATCTAAATGAATCCTAGTTCGAGAAGGATTAAGATCATATCCTAGATCTCGAATCCTATTTAGAGAAGACCTCGAATTTAAGATCTAGGTCTAAATAATTGTGTATAAAAGAGGCTAGATTAGACAAATAATTCATTCACACTTTTGAATCGCTTCACACATTCAATACACGAATACTCTCTCTCGGGCGAGATCTTATTCATGATCGAACCACGAAATCTTTGTGCTTCATTTATTTCCTTACGAAATTAAGATCGATCAAAATTCAAATCCCATGCGCCATCTAATAATTATTATTATTATTATTATTATTATTATTATTATAACGACGACACCGCATGAATCCTAGCCCTTCGGCAGTTCGACCCTTCTTGTTCACTGCCTCCAGGTAGCTTTTCTATGGGTTTGTTTCACTTGGGCCAAAAAATAATATAAGTTTTGGGCTTCAGAAAATATAAATTTTGTGCTCATTAAAGCTCCAGCCATAATTAATTTAGTTTTCATTTCGACGTCCTCAAATTTATTCATTTTTATTTAAAAATTATCCCACAAAATATTCTCTATTTATTATCCTCAATAATACTTTGTTTATACATTTTACCACACATAACTCACCATTATCCCTATTTATTATCTTCTACATCACCTTATTTACACATTTTACTACCTATATCCACTACTAATTAATTTAAAACTACGCTAATATGAGACTTTACTCCATTCACAAACCCTCAAATTTTTAATCAAAACTTGCCCAAGATTTACATAAGCATATTTTGGAACAATGAAGTATAATTTAAATCATAATAAAATGCATGCAATGATTAGAGAAAAATGTAGGGTTTTAAATGGTTTCGAGTCGCTACAACGATACCTCAAAACATTCACTCATGTTCAGTTTTCCTATTCTTTTGGGATGAAATTGATCTAATGGAAACATAATTAGTTTATACCCTCACTTCCATATCTTCATCATCCTTCTCGAAACACCTTTTTTTCTGGGTGGTCGCGCACAGTGGACCACTTAATTAATATGTTAATTAATTAATTAATAATTATTAAATTAATTTTAATTAATTTAATAAACCTTAATTATAAATTAATAAATTATAATTATGAAATAATAAATAATAATTTTGAATTAATAAGCTATAATCATGAATTAATAAATCTTAATTTTGAATTAATAAAGCCTGATTGGAATTAATATACCCTAATTATGAATTAATAAACCATGATTTTAATTAATAAACCCTAATTAGAATTAATAAACCTTAATTTTGAATTAATAAACCCTGAATTTGAATAGTAAACCCTTTGAATTAATAAACCCTAATTATGAATTAATAAACCCTAATTTAAATAATAAACCCTAATTTTGAATTAATAAACCCTAATTATGAATTAATAAACCCTAATTTTGAATTAATAATCCCTAATTATGAATTAATAAAGCCTAATTTTAAATAATAAACCCTAATTTTGAATTAATAAACCTTAATTTTGAATTATAAATCTTACTTGTGAATTAATAAACCATAATTATGAATTAATAAATTCTAATTTTAATTAAAAATTATAATTAAAAATTAATAAATTTAATTATAAATTAATAAAATTTAATTATTCTTACTCACCATAACTAATATATAATTATTTAATAAAAACAAGGATTACTCAGCAGAACTACCTAATTTTTGTTTTTTTCTGTTATTTTCAAATGCTTGCTTGACTGAACATAACGGAGATAAAACGCTTGTAAACTACATCTTGTAACACAGGGGAATGAAGTTGAAAGTTCAAAATTTCCTTCTAGAATCAAAGCGCTGGCGGATAACATTCTAGAAGGAATTAGGGCTCCAAATCTTTGAAACATTGGTACGAATTCAGCATTCTTGGATTATGGTTGATTTGACATTTCATGCATACATAAAATTCATATTTGATGTTACCCAAAAGACTTAAAACATAAATTTGATACAGTTTTATCAATTTAACTTTAAACTAATATCTTCTTTCATATAAGTCAAAATAAATTGGAAACAAAGTTGGAGCCAATCGGCATTATTGATACCAAATAGATAGAACTTTATGCTATAAATTAAAGAGTCTTAAGCGTTTACATACCCTGGAGGCTGGAGGTTGCTTCATGTATAAGCTTTCTCAAACTCTCCTTTGAAAAGTGTTATTAACATCAAAGTTGTCTTGTTTCAAAATATTTGGAAGCACAAATACCAAGAATAATTCGATTTACAGACCCTGGAGGCTGGAGGAAGAAAGGTTCGTAGAGAGAAATATGGAGCTGTGAGTGTTCTCTTGTTAGGTCTGTTGCTTGGCTCTCTTGTTCATGGGCATTATTGACTAGGCCCATATTAACATTATAATGCTGATACTAAACCAACATTACAATTTAACAGTCAAGGATATTTGGGTATTTAAAAGTATATAATTCGTTTTTAAATTAAATACTACTTTAGCGATCTTGTTTATCTCAGTCTTTACAACTGAGATCAAATAAAACACAATCGATCTGGTTCTCTCATTTTTATTTTTATGTTATAGTTTTTATTTCACTTCAAAATTGTGTATCATTCATTGCAATCAATTTGACAAAATAAATACAAATAGTATGGCTAAATTTGTACATCCAAATGTAACGCGTTTAACATAGCGTGTGAACAAGGCGTATATTAATAAAAAGGATAAAAGAAAACCAAAATTTCATAGAATCACAATCTGATCAGTTGAAGTCGAGATTCGTTAAAAGTTGGGTAAGTTGGATCTTGCAGCCCTTGCAACACAACTTCGTATAAGATGACGACATATGTAAAATTTACTTGACCTTAATAAATTGAGATCCATAATTTTTCATCGAAAAGGGATCCATTGTAGGCTTCTAGAGGGCAATAGCATTCAACTAAAAGCTGGGTAAGTTGGATTTTGCAGCCCCTATAATGTAATTTCATATAAGATGATGACATATGCAAAATTTACTTGACTTTAATAAATTGAGATCTATAATTTTTCATCGAAAATGGATCCATTGTAGGCTTCGATAGGGTGGAACAAAATCGAATAACCGAAGCAACAAACCGAAAATCAAATTTGGTTCGTTAATTCGTAAAACCGAATCATTAGTTAATTCGATTTTCTCGTGAATATTTTAACCAAAACCTAATTATATATATAATATTATTTATTTATTTATATAATATTATAATTTTAATATATCAATATCTTTAATCCTATTCATTTCTCTCTCCCTATTATATCAATATATAATATTTGTAAAATAATATTATTTATTTATTATATAATACTATTATTTTTTGCAAAATATTTTGTATATATATAATATATAAAATGTATTTTATGTATATAATATCAATATATATATTATTTATGTATTCATTTGAAAAATCCTAAAAATAAACCATTTTTATATATATAATATGATTTATTTATTCTTTGAAAAAATATTTTTTGGCTAAAATTCGGTTTAACCGAAATTCGTTCGTTCGATTATTTTTTGAAAATTGTTAATTGTTCGTTATTTTTTCGTCCGAACGATCGAATAACCGAATACTCACCCTACTTTTAGAGGCGGCAACATTCAACTAAAAGCTGGGTAAGTTGGACCTTGCAGCTCCTACAATGCAATTTCATATAAGATGACGACATATGTAAAAATTACTTAACCTTAATAAATTGAGATCCATAATTTTCATCGAAAAGGGATCCATTGTAGGCTTGTAGAGCGCGGCAGCATTCAACTTGCCCAATATATGTGTGGCGAAAACTATCACATCCTAGTTTTAGAACCAATTACTGATTTTCCAATTGATGTACCTCCTAGTTTTAGAACCAATTACTGATTTTCCAATTGAAATGGAAGTCCTTTGGTCTGTGGAAAGATTGGTCTAATTAAAGTCAATAAGAAATCAGAGAAAAAAGGGGTAGTTGGGGTGAGCGATGAATATTTGGCCACGTTATGTAGATTTAGTTGAGGCTATTAATAATTTTTAGGGGTGAGCCACCCTAATTAACTAATAATTAATATCTTAATGAACTATTAATTCTAATTAAATTTAATTAATTAAATTAATTCTAATTAAAATTAATTAGTTTAATAAATTTTAATTATAAATTAATAAATAATAATTTTGAATTAATATATCTTAATTGTGAATTAATAAATTCTAATCAAAATTAATAAACCTTAATTTTGAATAATAAACTCTTATTTTGAATTAATAAACCCTAATTATGAATTAATATACCCTAATTTTGAATAATAAACCTAATTTTGAATTAATAAATCCTAATTGAAAATAATAAACCCTAATTATGAATTAATAAATCCTAACTTTGAATTAATAAACCCTAATTATGAATTAATAAACCCTAACTTTGAATAATAAACCCTAATTATTAATTAATAAACCCTAACTGAAAATAATAAACCCTAATTATGAATTAATAAACCCTAATTTTGAATTAATAAATCCTAATTATGAATTAATAAATAAAATACAAAATAATAAAATAACACCATTAAAAACAACAAAAAGGCAGAAAATAAATGAAACTTAAAATCAAAACTTAGCGCTTATGACCGCTAAGTCCTGTGTAATTTTATTCTGGTAGATTTAGTAATAAAGTTTTAGTATGTTAGTTGTGAAACATTAGGCTTGGGTGTGGAACTCATTAAAATAATTTACTTGTTCAGTTGCATTTTATTAATGGATTTCTGCATCGACAAAGATACCTTATTCCAACTCGGAATTAACTACTTGAGTGTCATTCAATGTGCTTGCCCATTGTGCTAATTAATCTCTAGGAAATTATAGATAGAATAAGTTTTATCCAAAGGATATTTATCCATTAATACTAAGGTATGGTTACACATATCTTTGGATAATTGTTGTCATTAATGCTAAAGTATGGTTAAACATATCTTTGGACAGTTATTGTACATCAATGCTAAGGTATGGCACACATATAGAGGAATATCAAATAAAAATTGTCCATATTCTATAAATTAGAACTAATTTAGTTCATAGATTTTGATCGATAGATCGATAATCGTGTTTGACTTCGATTAAATAATGATTCTTTAGATATATAATAATATTTTTAATTATAACATTTGATTTATATCGCTTTACAAAATCCAATTACGGAATAATAAGTGACATCGTCAAGTTATGCAATCAACTACACAAGTCTTATTCTCCAAAAAAAAAATCCACCCCAATTAATAAACTATAATACACTCATCGGATGACTCATCATTACGTCGTCGATTCTATAAGACGAGATATAAATCAAACATTTCCCAAAATTGAAAAAGTGAAAATCTAAATTGAAGACATTTTGTAGAAAATAACCCTAAACTATATACATCATGATACATGTTTCCACTTCTCTTTACCCTCAACTTAGACACCGACAAAACTTTAGCATGCCCAAATCACCCGATTGTCAATACATCATTCAATATCCAAAAGAGTGGTATAAACAGATAATTTTATTTTTACCATGATCACAAATCATTAAATTCATTTTAGTATATTATACATACATTATATATATATATATATATATATATATATATATAATTTTATCTGAGAATGTGATAACTAAGAAATGATGAATTCATGTGAATGTGAACCATTTTTAGCTCTTCGTCGTGGAGATCTATTGTTAATGCATCAATTTGTTGGATGAATTTATCACTTGCATTTGAATCCATGAGTAGTAAAATTTCATTAATTTTTTTTAATGTTGTAACTTTTATTATGAACGCATTGACTTTATATGTCGGCTATAGGCGGATTAAGAAAACTAAAGACATGTTACAAATATTAAAGAAGCTTACTTATAAATTTCATGACAATATTGGACTTTGTACTTATCAATCTTTAAACTTGGTGTCTATATTTTGGATTTCCTATTGTCATATATATATATATATATATATATATATATATATATATATATATATATAGGGGATGGTTCACGTGAGAATCGAATATTGGTGAGAAGAATGAATTTAACGTATAAAGTTGTTGCACTAATGTATAAATTTGTTGCACCAAATTGCAACAACTTTATATTATCTACACTTTATATGTTAAATTTGATGCAACAAATTTATACATTTAGTGCAACAACTTTATACGTTAAATGACATTCTCATTTCTCCAATATTGCATTCTCACGATCCATCCCCTATATATATATATATAGGAGTGGATCAAATGAGAACTCCAACTTTTTGAGAACTAAGAACTAATGTGGTCCATTCATTTTATAATCTAATGGTCAAGATTAATTATAAATAGTTAATTATCCTCATAATTTAATGATAACCGCTTAGCCCTAAAATCAAGGGATTTGTATATTGATTTTGTAATTATTCTCGTATGCATAATTACTACTATTATATGCATAACACCATGAATTACATGAACATAACAATGAATTGGAATGAATAGCATGCACAAGAACTATGATTATATGCATAACAATGAATTATAACAACGAAAATAGAATGTGGAATATCCAAATAACGAAAATTTAGGATTTGGCTATTTTTATCATTAAATAATTATGTGTCGTCCGATCTTACTTAATCTAACGTAGTTATTGTTCTTAGTTCTTATCTAAGAGGTGGTTCTCTATAACCAACCCCTATATATATATATATATATATATATATATATATATATATATATATATGTGTGTGTATGGTAGAGGTTGCATTTGAAGTCTATATATTTCCGATTTATTTTCAACAAAAATCATTTTCTTGTGTTTTTCTTCAATTTTATTCACACCGTTTTCAAGTTTATGTGTTCAACATTCTCTTCTAGTCGTTTCTAAATACATCTTATTTTTACTTGCAATGAACTTTTGAATCATTTTTATTGTTCATAATAAATTTATCAAGTGTTCTCAGATCAAGATTTAGTTAACATATCAATTTTTTTCGTTGTCATTTCATGTTTTCTATTAGACATAATTTTATCAAATTAACACAGAAAAATCTTCTAGATATTTATCACAACATAAAACTTAGGTAGGATCAACCACCTAAGTTGAGTCCTTTGGTCGATCCGATCCATACCGACCCAACTTGTCTATAAATATGTTATCAGATTATTTTTATGAATGAATATATCACTTACTATGAATGAATATATCATTTACAAATTAACTTGAGCATAAGCTAACCAACTCACTTATCGTGAATAAACTTGCCCACTTGTTGCGTATCCTCTCAATATACTAATATTTGACTTGAAAACAAAAGAAAATAGTTATTAACAAATTTTGAAATTGCATTATATCTCCTCCTCAAGAATGTGTCACTTGATGGATGATATTAGTTCTAATAAATTTTGATAGATATTTTTGAGTGGATAAAGGATTCCACCATATATACTTTTTGAGTGGAGAAATTGTGATTTTTGGTAAATAATGAGCGATTGTGTTGACTAATAAAAGTTGATTGTTGAGTAGTGTAGTTTTTAGTAAATAATGAGTTATGTGAGATTAAATAATAAGAGTTGAGTGTGATAGTATCCCCAAAAAATGACACACTATTTATAGCAAATAAGACAATCGTGATACTTTTGATGGATGGAGGAGTATTATGTAAGTTCTCATTATTTTACTATTTATGATTTAAATTTTGCAAAAAGAAAACAGAAAACTTTGTTTTACAGAATACAATTATAACTTATCTATGTAAGTTTTATGTTTGAAGGGAATTTCTAAGTTTCAAGATATTATTATCACGAATGCAAAACTAGTTAGCTAAAAAAGACAGTTTCAATCTTTAAATTTTCTCCACCATAAACAATAATTCTGTAAATTGAATTAACGTGTATATATGGCCAAAACATATTTGATTTTTATTATATGTGCATATAATTTTACATTTAAACTATTATTATACTATATATATATATATATATATATATATATATTGGACTATAAGTTAATTAAATATTAAGCTTTTAATTTTAAAATTTCGAATGTAGATGCGAAATTATCCAAGCTCAAAGCTCAATTTTGTGGTAACCCAAATATAGACAAATACTTTTATTGCCATTATACTATGGGAGAAGTTTATAAGTAACAAAAGAAATAGTGGAGAAGTTTTATATCCACACTCATAAAAACATGAGTTTTATACCATTTTGCTTAAAAGATAAAATTGTCCCGGCCTACCATTTAAAATAATAACTCTCTACCTCTCTCTCTCCGAAAAAATTGTTAATATCTCTCTCTCTCTCTCTTAAATTATATTGATCCTCTCTCTCTCTCTCCGAAAGAATAAAGGAATTTGCCAAATTGAATGCTTTCTCCGCCACAAAATTGAATGGAATTAAATTAAAGTTGGTAAACATTAATTGTAAAAAGGTTGGTAACATTAATTTGAAAGAAGCAGATGACAATGAATTCAAATCACAAACGAATTCATTTGTAACATTACAATTTCAAAGAGAGGAGAGCGAAAATAATTAATAGAAGAAATTGTTACCTGCTTTTTTCAATCAAACAAGGAAATCGAGCATTGCTAATGGATTAAGGTAAATTAAATCCGATTGAATTTTTTTACGTGTTCTCGAAAGTACACGGTTGTACACGTTGATGCTTTCAACGAATATGTTTTTTAATACTTTTATGTTACTGAATGATAAATTTCATGTTTCAAGAAACAAAATGTGTTCTCGAGTACACGGTTGTACGGAAGTATTATGCATCACATATGTCATTTGTGTTGATTTTATGTTAATAAAGTGATTAATTTAATATTTAGGATCATTTAATAAGTTAAATTTAAAATATGAGATGCTAACATCGAAGCAGTAAGCACTGCAGCTCTATAAGCGCAGCGTACACGGTGCACAAAATTCAAACCGCACAAAATTCATCGATGCGGTCGTGCGGCGCGTCGCACAAAGAACGCGTGCACGGCTTATAACGTGTGTGGCGTGCGACACTGCGCCGGCACGTGCGCACAGTGCCGCGCCGTGCATGGCCGTGCATCCGCGCGATCGTGCATGGCCGTGCGCATCCGTGCTGAACGGTCATGGCCGTCATCTTATGTATCCCGTCATCCTATGTATATGACTTATCTTTTATATCTTATTTTGCAATGATGTCTGCAACGCCTTATTATACGTCATGGTGGTAGTCGGGATGAGCAAAGTATATAGGCGAGCGGTTCTCGATACATGGTCAGAGAACAGATTTCACGTCAATTTGCTAAGAGATTCATGAGCAAGTAGGCAACAATGGTGGATCGGATTATATGCTTTTCTATACGATCGGCTAGTGATGGAAGAAGAATAAAAGTATCGTTGCCGACAGCGATTTGTTCCGATTGATTGTGGAACAAAAGGATGATCCAGATGTGTATGTGATTGAAAAGGGCAAGCGGCAACCACCGCTAC
The DNA here is from genome assembly GCA_036937905.1 of Salvia rosmarinus. Taxonomy (NCBI): domain Eukaryota; kingdom Viridiplantae; phylum Streptophyta; class Magnoliopsida; order Lamiales; family Lamiaceae; genus Salvia; species Salvia rosmarinus. The sequence continues at coordinate 17,814 of JAODLM010000641.1, forward strand.
AGAGACACCGGTATTATATGGTTCACAACGATCTACGCCTTGCCCGAGTCTAATGCAAGATTCTATGGTTCCCATATACGAAGATGAGCCATTTTCTGAATGAGGAGGAAGACGAGCTGGTGTATTCAGATGAAGAGGAAGACACGAACCGCGTAGATATATTTGATTCATTGGCTACTGAATTTGGTGCTTGATTCGACAACGGACATCTTGATAAGGTTATCGACACAGAACTTCACTCCAACAGGATGATGGCGAGGCTCATGCTACAACTTCACGAACCGAGATGATGATCAAGCATGAGTTACGCAATCGGTTATTCCATTACTTGATTGTGACAAGGCATTGCCATTAGATTGGTTGAACCTTGTGGACCCCATACCGACCAATTATCGTTGATTCGATATTTAAGACGAAGAGACTTGGCGATAGCCGGGATTGTACCACTTGAGAATCATGTAGAGTATGGTCGATCGGTCAAGTAAAACACGTTGGGGTATGTTTGCAAGCATGACGGTTGTCCTTTTAAGCCACGAGTCAGTCCAGGGGCAACGATATGGAGAGTAATTGTTGAACAACAATCATACTCTTCGATTTGAATCGCCGCCTCCTACGGTGCTCGCTAAGATTGTGGCAAGTATTTTGCACGAAATTGATCGATGAAGGTGGTGCGAAGTCGAAAGAGATGATCGAGAGATCGTCGACAATTGGCATGAGATGGATTACGCTTTGCTCTCCAGCAAGAAACGCCGCTATAGAGATGACATATGGCGATTTCGAACGGTCCTATCAATTGCTTCCATCATATTTTCATCTGTGATCAAACCCCGGACACTATATGATATTGAGACGGCTCATGATGGCGAATTTCGATATTTGTTTCTGCTCGACGGTGTTGTAAGCTTCAAGATTACCTACGGTCGGTCGTCGTTGTAGACGGACTCATCTTAAGGGAAAGAACAAAGAATTTGTTTTGTCGTTACGAAGGATGGAAATGAAGGAATCTTCCATTGCTATTGGGTTAGGTCCGATTGAGGACGAAGAGTCATGGACTTGGTTTTTATCTCGCGCATTCGGCATTGGTCATCCCGATGATCTCTTAGTTGTGTCCGATCAACATAGGCATCGAAAAGTGAGTCCGTAGTCCACGCCGCATCTGTGTTGTGCTTTTACCATTTGCGAAGAATATGGCGAGATTTGGATCGCATGTTTGCGCTTATCAAGTCAACCGCATACGTATCGATCGAGGATTTCGAGATTTTTTCGTGGATGTTCTAAACACCACCATCATCTACTTTCCATTGCGAGCATAGGTGGTCTAGGTTGAAGTGTCCGTCGAAGATATAGTTTCATGACTTAACGTGAAGTTTCAATAGTCGGTTGTTGGCTCGACGCTCACCGCTTGCTCGTTGCTTGAGACTTTTCGATCTATTACGGAGAAATGGTTTGACGACGACGAGCAGTGCACGACAAGGTCCGATGAGTCGAGTAGCAGCCGCTCGAGCTACATGCCTCGTCGAGAGGCCGCTGTTGTTCGCTCAACGACACACATGTTTAAAGTCGAAGAAAACACATCATACGTGGTCTGATTTGCAATGGGACATGTGAATGTCGTGAGTTTGATTGCGAGATCCCTTAGTCACGCCAGGCCGCTATTAGATACGGTATTTATCTAAACGCAAGTCCAACTCATATGTTGTGGTTAATTTATTTTGTGATTAATTTCTTTTTTAGGCGTCGGTTTACAAGTCACCGACTTTGTGGCTCAGATATATCGATCTGTTTTGCGGTGACTTATTCTTATCGAATTGGATCCGTATCACATCCCGTGCATGGATTGTATCGACTCTATATCGCCTACATTATTCGACCTCCAATCATCACGCAGCGTCAAGGCCCTAGATCGAGTAGGATGCAATCGGTTGTTGAGGGTTCGCAGATCACGTCGCAAATATGCACACGTGCGGTCAAGGCCACAACAAACGCCATGCACAACATTTATCGCCATTAGTGATGAAACATGTGTGGAAAGGACACGACGTAGGAAAAATGTAGTATTTGTCGTGAAGAGCATACAGGAATTTGTGTCCTCAACGGCCTCGTGAGTAAGGATATTTGTTATATCGATGATATTCGTTGTTTTGGATTTTGTTGAATTATGTTGATTCATTGGATTGTTGTTGGTTTTGTGGATTGTTGTTGGTTTTGTCGATTATGTTGGTTTTGTTGAATTAGGGGATTCAATGGATTGTTGTTGGTTTTGTTGGATTATGTTGGTTTTGTTAATTAGGGGATTCAGTTGGATTGTTGTTGGTTTTGTGGATTATGTTGGTTTTTGTCATTAGGGATTATTGGATTGTTGTTAGTTTTGTGGATTATGTTGGTTTTGTTGATTATGTTGGTTCAATTGATTCACGAGGTAGCGCGGGCGGCACGAGGGCAGGCGGCGGAGGGTACGGGAGTGCGACGGTCAGGCGCGCACGTCGCGTGCAGCCAGCGCTCGCCGCGGGGCCGCGATCGCCAGTGGCGCGGCGAGCTGTGCGCGAGCGTGTGCACGTGCCACGCCGACGAGATGCGCATCCCGTCGTGCGTGTCGGCGCAGTCCGCGACGACAGTATACCGTGCCGATCGACTGCGCCGTGCAATCCCTAATCCAACAAATTCGTTAATTGCAAATTCGTAATCTGAATCCAATTCAATCCCATTCGTTAATTGCAAATTCGACAAAACTATTAAACTTACAAACTATATATACATGTAAAAACGAAGGCGAATACTCTAAAATATGGATAAGCCAACCCACTCAAAGAATAGCCAACAACAAGCAATAGCCAAAGAGGTCCAACCTCACAACATATACATAATGAGACCCATACAAACAAAATATCATCACGTATAAAATTCTACAATATCCGTTATAAATACAAAAAATCAAGGAAACTAATCAAAACGAGACAATGTCCATATCCTACGAGCTATCGTCGCATCGAATCGTATGTAAGCCGACTATGATGTAACCTCCGAGGGTATGCAGCATATGATGGCATGCAAAGACACCGCAACTCACCGAGTCTTTCTGCTCGAATGCGCGATCATGGGCACCTCCGCCAATGTCGATGCTCATTGTGTGGCTCAATGGATTGTTGTTCCAAAATCTAGCTACCTCACTCCGAGGAAAAGCGAATAATGGGCAACATCGGTAAGCGCTCAACGCACGAGTCGGGTTGTAGCGACGGTCGACACCTCAAGAGTCCCTCCAAGCAGAGTGATGCGACTGACCCGTGATTGCCCGCTTCATGTATGGCTAGTATCGCAACATTGATAATTTTAAAGTTTACATTCAATGGATAGAAAAAATAGAAATGAGGTAATAAATTTACGACCAAGACAACCACGGTCGCTATGCTGCGCATCGCTCGCACTACCATGCTAACAAGTCAGTACTTGCCATCGTGGATATGTGGTGTTTGATACCACCCTAAAGCCCATAGGATCATCTGAGATGAACTCACGCAAAAGCGCTTGCATAAATGAATAAATTTAGTCGAATAATTTAAGGACATTTCAAACTCCATAAGGACATTTAGTCGATCATCGATAAGGACATTTCAAACTTACATAAAATCCAATCGTGCTACAATGCATCGAGCTTCATGAAGAGGCAATAATACATTGCCGAGGATGATGTGGGTTGATTATTTTCAATGTATATACAAAGTGTACAACCCATAATCTAACACACATAAAAAAGAACACCATTAATCAATTATAAATATATAAACAAAATTTGAATAATTGTTGTAATAAAGTACCGCCCGTGAACTCGTAATCTGGTCGTGATATGATCGAAGCTTTGAGTCAGCGACATGCTGATTCAAATTAGCCACGACAAAACATCGCCCGCCGCTTAAAGACCTCGAGGCCTCGTCGCTACTGGTACCATACTTCACGGAGCGCAGGGGTCTCCGAGCATCATCCCCACCATCGACGATCCATCACCTCGCGAGCACGACGCTCTCAGCCGATCTCCGTGGGCGTGATTAGACTCGACGACCCGATCGTCGTGGCTATCGGGCCCTCCTCGATCGACGCCGTGAAGCGATCGTCGGTGGCTAATGTGAGGCACCTCCTGCGGATCGACTTTTTCGAACGAAGGGAAGAGCAGAGCACAGTCAATGGTGAGATAATTCAATCATTCACGGGCAAGAATATTGTGTTTTGAAATAGGGCACATACACTCAAATAGGTCGTTGCCTTCAGTAACCTTTTCTACTGAATAGATCGTGCGAACCAAATTTGTGATGCAAAAATTGTATGGGATCGTTCAAGATTTGAATATAAATTTATATTTTAATGATATATTTGTATAACATTTAATTGGTATTTCTAATTATAAAAATATCATTGTATATGAATTTAGATCTCATCTCAACCCATCTATTGATGAAACCATCTCTATATCTTGATGAAATGCTCTTACTGGATACTCTCTTAATTTATACTCCATTTGTCACATTCAAGACCGTTCATTTCATTTCGACACAGTTATTTAGGAGAATGGATAAAATGATAAAAAGTAGATAGAATCTACAACTTTTGAAGAGATAATTGTTTCCTAAAAAGGGAACAAATCATTTTAGGTGGAAGGCCAAAATATAATACAGATCATCTTGAATGGAACATGAGAGTAACATTTATTTATACTATAAAGAACTAATTAGCAACCCGAAGGAAAAAAAAAATCAACATGTATATTATAATTAGTTCATGAAAGAGTTTTATCTTTTTCTTTTATTGAATTATGGGATGGAAAGATCAAGATTCAAGATCTGTACCCAACTCTATAACCAACAGTTAATATATACATAATTTGGGCGAGGATTTAAAGTCAGGTCTTATATAAATTATCTGTCTAATTATTTTTTTATTTTTTTGGGTGAATCAAGTATATCCTTAATCATACGTCGAGTGACATCTTTCAGTTTTCCTTTTCTTTTTCCTTTTTTCTTTTCTTTTTCTTCAACAACTCTAGCATAAATTAGACACGCCTTCAAATGAATTTCGAGAAGAGTGATGTTATTCGGCCATAATGTGGTCGGCCATAATCAACTTTATTAAATGAAAAAACCATTTATTTAATTTTTGATATATTAAAAAATTGGTTTTACATTAAAACCATCTTATGGAATTATAATTTTGCATCTATCGAATGAAAATTTTAAATTTAATAATTTAATATTTTTCAGAATAAGTGAGGAAATGGTGTGTGGTAGTACCATAATGTGGCCGTGGTACATATAGCTTTATTCTTTCGAGAATAAGTAGAATTCATGGTTAAAATGCTAGTTTCAAATTTGCAGTTACTTTTAAGCTTGTTTGAAGGATTTTATATAGGGGGGGATCGTAGCCTTAATTACTTGGAAATACCATTAAAGTCTAAAACATCAGTATTTGAATTTCATAGTTGACTATCTAAGATATTAGATAAATATACTTGTAAGGTGTTATATATATTAGTTCTTTTACAATAAGTTGGACCTAGAATGTATTAATATGACATTTTACTCATGAAATTACCACTTAACTGATTAGACCATTCTTACGAAAATTAATTTCATCGTTTACATGTAATTGTACGTCAATAAAAAGTAAATAAGTAATTAACTCTCGCCATTAAAAGATCAACAGAGTGATTGAGAATCCAAATCAAAATACCCTTTCATGCTCATGGAATGTTAAGATACTACAAAATAAAAGAACAACAAAATCAAATCAAATCCAATTTATCATAATCGATAAAAGATGATTGTTGCCTAAGATCAAGAATCACCTTATTGTCTATATTTATTAGTAGGCTATTTAGTAGTTAATTAAAAGGTGATTAAAAGTTCAATTAAGTTCTAATATAAAAAAGTTCAGTAGTACCGATGTAAGAACAAATAGGGGAGAAATATGGCTGCTTCTTTATCTGAATCATTCTATTTTTTTTTATTCCGGGGGGAGGGCATTAAAAAAATGCACTAGAGGTGCAACCCAACAACGAGATACAAAATTCATCACAAAAAAACAAATAACAAAATCACATCATTGCAAGACAATGAGATGGGTTACAAATTCAATCTCTAACTGAACCGTTGTTGTTGTTGTTGCTACTACTACTACTGATGTTGCTGCTGCAAAGAATGATAATAAGAATAAAACTAGCTCATTTGGAACAGTCTAGTGGTAAAGTAGATTCTGTTGGAATAAATTTATATATGAGCTTAGATTTGGAATCTACATTTTGTGTAGATCAATATAGTGTATTTATGTGTTCAAATCCATTGTGGGATGAATGAACAATTAATGCACAAAGATGGCTTCTTAATGGTGGGAATAAGTTTTCTATCCCACATTGAAAAATAAGGAAGCTCTAAGCTATTTATAAATGAGTTCACATCAATAAGGAATAATCAGTGTGCACCATCTATGGTGCACCCTAATGAGGTTTTAATTAGCTATTTTATGGCTAACCCAATGCTCTACGAGGATGGTGCGAAGCACCATCCGAGTCGGCTGCACGCTGCGTCGCACTTGTCGCATTGGGCGCTTTAGGCGCACTTTGCGCCGCATTGAGGAGCCAAAAGTTTTGCCTACATGGCACACGGAGATGGCTCGGGCGACACGTCGGACTCGACTACGTGGCGGGCGGTTGAGCTCGTGCATGGACGAACCATCACGTCGGTTCGGGATAACTGATAGGCGCTGGATCGGCCTTGGTTCGGGTCGTGATTGGGCCTTCGCACCACTTCGAGCGAACGCAAGTGGGCTATAAAGGGACCTGCGAAGATGATTAAATACACCGAGCGAAGATAATCAATCTACTCATTCATTCTTCTAAATCCTCTCGTCCCGACTATCTAGTAGTTCGCGAATCGTCTAGTAGTGCAACTACCGTATTTATTAAACCGTTGTATCTTGGAGATAATTGCTATTGAACCGCGTGCCTTTGTGGCGAGCAATATTATCTTCTTGGAGAAAGAGTCTAACTCTTGCCTCGGTTATATATAGCATTCCCTTTATCGTTATATTCGCATTTCTACATACCGGTTCTAACAATCGCAAGATAATATTACGTGGAAATGGCGACAAGTCAAGCAACGTTCGAATGCCCTGTTCATGCCGAAAGCCGGAAAAATTCTCGGGTTCGAATTTAGCGTTGGCAATCTAAAATGCTTTTCTACCGACTACTCTCAATTTGGCCCGTTTCTTGAATGAGTCACCTCTCTCTTGTGGAGGAAGATGAGACCGATGAACAAAAGCATGATGCGTTAGATGCATGGCATCATAGCGACTTTACGTGTCGTAATTACATCCTCAATGGGTTAGACGACACTCTATAGTGTCTACTCTAATGCCAAGGCGTCGAAGGAACTATGGATCTCTTTAGAGACAAAATACAAGACGGAAGATGCCGGTCTAAAGAAGTTTATCGTCGGACGCTTCCTAGATTACAAAATGGTGGATAGCAAGCGGTGCTTGAACAAGTGCAAGAACTCCAGTTGATTACGCACGATATTCTCGCCAAGGTATGGAACTTTCGAATCATTTCGAGTTCTTTGCGATGATCGAAATTACCACCAATGTGGAAAGAATTCAAGAACTATCTCAAACACAAAGCGAGGAGATGGGACTTGAAGATCTTATTGTCTGACGAGGATCGAAGAAGACAACCGCAATCGACAACATGGCAAAGAAATCGTCTATGGAGGCAAAGGCAAATCTAGCGAGTCGAGCACCAACAACAAGAAACGCAAGTTCAACGGGAAGAAGCAAGACCCGAAGAAACAAAAGAGGATCAAAGGAGATTGTTACAACTGTGGCAAACCCGGCACATGGCGAAGGATTGTCGGAAACCAAAGAAGAAAGATGGTCATCAACAAGCAAGCGTGACGGAGGAAAAACGGTGCCCTCGACTTATCGAACTCGATTTATCTGCTTTGTTGTAGATGAAGTCGACATGGTAGGCAACCCATTGGGTGGTGGGTTGATCTTGGTGCTACAAAGCACATCGTGGCGATAAGTCGATGTTCTCCACCTATGAACCCGTCACCGAAAGAGGAAGTTGTACATGGGCAACTCCATGACTTCCAAGATCGTTGGAGCGGGAAAAGTTGTGCTAAAGATGACTTGGGATTGAAAGTGGCGTTGACCAACGTGCTGCATGTTCCGACATTCGCAAGAATCTTGTGTCCGGTTACTTTTGAGCAAAGGCGGTTTTAGACTAGTGTTTGAAGCGAACAAAGTTGTAATGACCAAAATGGTCACTTTATAGGAAAAGGCTATCTAGATAATGGCCTTTTCAAGCTTAGCGCACTCAATGTAATCTCCAATGATGAAATAAAGGAAAGCGTTGCATATGTGGTGAGTCTCTAATTTATGGCATCATAGATTAGGTCATGCAAATTTAAATACACTACGAAGATTAGTGAATTTAGAGCTATTGCCAAAGATAACTTTTGATCAACATAATAAATGTGAAATTTGTGTTGAGCGAAAATGGCAAAGAAACCTTTTCATTCGGTGGAAAGATCAACTACACCTCTAGAATTGATTCACACCGACTTATGTGATTTAAAACTTGTGCAAACTAGAGGTGGAAAGAATTATTTTATAACATTTATAGATGATTGCACAAGATTTTGTTACGTGTATCTTTTGAGAAGCAAAGGCGAAGCATTGAAGCTTTCAAAAGTTACAAAGTGAAGTTGAAAATCAACTAAATGCCAAAATCAAGATGATTGAAGTGATGGTGGTGGCGAGTATGTTGCACCGTTTGAAGAATTTTGTCGTGAAAGCGGTATTATTCATCAAACAACGACACCTTACTCACCACAATCAAATGGTATTGCCGAAGCGAAAAATAGAACATTAAAGGAAATGATGAATGCTATGTTGATTAGCTCGGGCTTATCACATAACATGTGGAAGCTATCCTTCGGCAAATAAAATATTAAACAAGTTACCCCAAAAGAAACAAGATAAAACTCCATATGAATTATGGAAAGGTAGGAAACCATCCTACAAATACACGAAAGTGTGGGGGTGTCTCGCAAAGGTCGAAGTACCAAAACCAAAACAAGTCAAGATAGGCCTAAAACTATTGATTGCATCTTCATTGGATATGCAAACAATAGTAGCGCATATCGTTTTTTGGTACACAAGTCGGAAATACCCGACATGCATGAGGGAATGATCATAGAATCAAGAAATGCTACATTTTTTGAAACTATATTTCCCAAGAAAGAAAAGAACACGCAAGTTCTAAGAAGAGAACTTATGAAGAAAACTCGTCGGAAAATATTGGACCAAATGTTGAGCCAACACCTACACCAAGACGAGGAAAAGAACAAAAGCGCAAAGTTCTTTGGTCCGAACTTTGTGGTTTATTCGTTGGAAGATGATCCTAAGACAATCGATGAAGCATTGTGCGGTCACGATGTCGCTCTATGGAGAAGCTATCAATAGTGAAATTGAATCTATCTTAAACAATCACACTTGGGAAATCGTTGACCTTCCTCCTGGTTGTAAACCTTTAGGATGCAAGTGGATTCTAAAGAGAAAGTTCAATGCCGATGGAACTATTGATAAGTACAAAGCACGTTTGGTAGCCAAGGGTTATAAACAAAAGGAAGGGTATGACTACTTTGATACATACTCACCTGTTACAAGGATTACATCCATAAGAACGCTACTTGCTATAGCTGCGTTGCATAATCTTGAAGTACATCAAATGGATGTAAAAACAGCATTTCTAAATGGGGATTTAGAAGATGAAATTTACATGGAACAACTTTGAAGGGTTTGTTATCCCCGGACAAGAAAACAAAGTTTGCAAACTTGTTAAGTCTTTATACGGACTTAAACAAGCACCCAAACAATGGCATGAGAAATTTGACCAAGTGATGATGTCAAATGGATTCAAAATTAATGAATGCAACAAATGTGTCTACATTAAAGGGACATCCGATAATTTTGTCATTGTATGTCTTTATGTTGATGACATGCTCATAATGGGTAGTAATCGTGATATAATCATGAATACTAAAGAAATGTTGAAGAGAACATTCGATATGAAAGACTTGGGGATAGCTGATGTGATTCTAGGAATTAAAATTTCTAGAACACATGATGGAATTGTCTTATCACAATCTCACTATGTTGAGAACGTACTTAAGAAATTCAAAACTTATGATCTACCTCCGGCTAAGACACTGTTGATTTAAGTCTACACTTAGCCAAAATCGAGGAGACCGATATCCCAATTGGACTATGCTAGGGTCATTGGAAGTCTAATGTACTTAGCAAATTGTACAAGACCCGACATAGCATATTCAATTAGCAAATTGAGTCGGTTCACAAGTAATCCAAGCAAGGATCATTGGACCGCATTAACTAGAGTTCTAAGGTATTTAAAACATACTTTGAACTATAGTTTACACTACACAAGATATCCAAATTGTTTTGGAAGGATACGGTGATGCAAATTGGATATCCGATACAAAGACTCCAAATCCACAAGTGGATTCGTGTTCACCATAGGTGGAGGAGCGATGTCATGGAAATCTTCTAAGCAAACTTGTATAGCTCGATCTACAATGGAATCCGAATTCATTGCTTTAGATAAAGTGGCGAAGAAGTTCGAATGGTTAAGAAATTTCTTAGAAGATATTCCTTGTTGGGAAAACCCATACCTCCGTTATGGTGCATTGTGATAGCATGTCGACCATAGGGAGAGCTAAGGTAGCATGTACAGCGGTAAGTCTCGACACATTCGTCGAAGACATAATACCGTTAGACAATTGATCACGGCGGTATAATGTGTATTGACTATGTAAAGTCAAAAGACAATATAGCGGATCCGTTTACTAAAGGTATTAATCGTGATCAATTATACAATGCGATAAGGGAATGGGATTAAAATCACGCTTAAAGAACGTTCATAATGGTAACTCAACCATGATGATTGGAGATCCCAAAACTTGGTTCAAAGAGACAACTAAGTTATGAAGGTTTAAGTTATACACTTGAAATCTCAATAATCCATTCTCGTAGTGCTCAAGTGTAACCTGGGTTCGTGGTAAAGGGTAAGTTTTAAAGAACTTTTAATGATTCCTATAGCCTTATTGGTGGAGTATAGCAGGATACTCTTCATGGAGATCACCTATCTAAGTGTGAAGTGTGGGCGCTTCAAATAAATAACACTTATGAATCAAGATATGGTCCAAGGCCAAAATGGACACAACGTGAGAACGAAAGATAGTGTATCTATTATTGTGTATGTGTTATTGTCTTGGTTTACACAAAACCGATCGGTTCAAGACATCGTGTTCACGAGCGTTGAGTAAATCCGATAACATTATACTAAGGAAGGTTCAAAGCCAACAACTACCTATCCTAATGCAATAATAGGTCATCGGGACTTTGATAAAACTTGCATTGCATTAATCGTCATTCATGTGGGGATTGTTGGAATAAATTTATATATGAGCTTAGATTTGGAATCTACATTTTGTGTAGATCAATATAGTGTATTTATGTGTTCAAATCCATTGTGGGATGAATGAACAATTAATGCACAAAGATGGCTTCTTAATGGTGGGAATAAGTTTTCTATCCCACATTGAAAAATAAGGAAGCTCTAAGCTATTTATAAATGAGTTCACATCAATAAGGAATAATCAGTGTGCACCATCTATGGTGCACCTAGTCGGGTTTTAATTAGCTATTTTATGGCTAACCCAATGCTACGAGGATGGTGCGGCACCATCCGAGTCCGAGAGTCCGAGTCCGAGCACGTGCACGTCGCACTTGTCGCATTGGGCGCTTTAGAGGCGCTTTGCACTTCGCACGCACGCATCGTCGCGAGGAGCTTTGAGCCAAAAGTTTTGCCTACATGGCACACGGAGATGGCTCGGGCGACACGTCGGACTCGACTACGTGGCGGGCGGTTGGGCTCGTGCATGGACGAACCATCACGTCGGTTCGGGATAACTCGATAGGCCTCGATGGATCGGCCTTGGTTCGGGTCGGCGATTGGGCCTTCGCACCACCGCGAACGAGCACCGTGGGCTATAAAGGGACCTGCGAAGATGATTAAATACACGAGCGAAGATAATCAATCTACTCATTCATTCTTCTAAATCCTCTCGTCCCGACTATCTAGTAGTTCACGGAAATCGCCTAGTAGTGCAACTACCGTATTTATTAAACCGTTGTATCTTGGAGATAATTCTTTGTTGAACCGCGTGCACTTGTGGCGGAGCAATATTATCTTCTTGGAGAAAGAGTCTAACTCTTGCCTCGGTTATATATAGCATTCCTTTATCGTTATATTCGCATTTCTACATACCCGTTTCTAACAATCGCAAGATAATATTCTCGTGGAAATGGCGACAAGTCGAAGCAACGTTCGAATGCCCTGCTCATGCCGAAAAGTCGGAAAAATTCTCGTGTTCGAATTTAGCGTTGGCAATCTAAAATGCTTTTCACCGACTACTCTCAATTTGGCCCGTTTCTTGAATGAGTCACCTCCTCACCGTGGAGGAAGATGAGACCGATGAACAAAAACGAATGCGTTAGATGCATGGCATCATAGCGACTTTCGTGTCGTAATTACATCCTCAATGGGTTAGGCGACACTCTATAGTGTCTACTCTAATGCCAAGGCGTCAAGGAACTATGGATCTCTTTAGAGATAAAATACAAGACGGAAGATGCCGGTCTAAAGAAGTTTATCGTCGGACGCTTCCTAGATTACAAAATGGTGGATAGCAAGGCGGTACTTGAACAAGTGCAAGAACTCCGATTGATTACGCACGATATTCTCGCCAAGGTATGGAACTTTCGAATCATTTCGAGTTCTTTGCGATGATCGAGAAATTACCACCAATGTGGAAAGAATTCAAGAACTATCTCAAACACAAACGCAAGGAGATGGGACTTGAAGATCTTATTGTCTGATCGAGGATCGAAGAAGACAACCGCAATCGACAACATGGCAAAGAAATCGTCTATGGAGGCAAAGGCAAATCTAGCCGAGTCGAGCACCAACAACAAGAAACGCAAGTTCAACGGGAAGAAGCAAGACCGAAGAAACAAAGAGGATCAAAGGAGATTGTTACAAGCGTGGCAAACCCGGGCACATGGCGAAGGATTGTCGGAAACCAAAGAAGAAAGATGGTCATCAACAAGCAAGCGTGACGGAGGAAAAACGGTGCCTTGACTTATCTCGAACTCGATTTATCTCTGTTGTAGATGAAGTCAACATGGTAGGCAACCCAATTTGGGTGGTGGGTTGATCTTGGTGCTAAAGCACATCATGGCGATAAGTCAATGTTCTCCACCTATGAACCCGTCACCGAAAAGAGGAAGTTGTACATGGGCAACTCCGCAGACTTCAAGATCGTTGGAGCAGGAAAAGTTGTGCTAAAGATGACTTGGGATTGAAAGTGGCGTTGACCAACGTGCTGCATGTTCCCGACATTCGCAAGAATCTTGTGTCCGGTTCTGTTTTGAGCAAAGCTGGTTTTAGACTAGTGTTTGAAGCAGACAAAGTTGTAATGACCAAAAATGGTCACTTTATAGGAAAAGGCTATCTAGATAATGGCCTTTTCAAGCTTAGCGCACTCAATGTAATCTCCAATGATGAAATAAAGGAAAGCGTTGCATATGTGACTGAGTCTCCTAATTTATGGCATCATAGATTAGGTCATGCAAATTTAAATACACTACGAAGATTAGTGAATTTAGAGCTATTGCCAAAGATAACTTTTGATCAACATAATAAATGTGAAATTTGTGTTGAAGCGAAAATGGCAAAGAAACCTTTTCATTCGGTGGAAAGATCAACTACACCTCTAGAATTGATTCACACCGACTTATGTGATTTAAAACTTGTGCAAACTAGAGGTGGAAAGAATTATTTTATAACATTTATAGATGATTGCACAAGATTTTGTTACGTGTATCTTTTGAGAAGCAAAGACGAAGCATTCGAAGCTTTCAAAAGTTACAAAAGTGAAGTTGAAAATCAACTAAATGCCAAAATCAAGATGATTCGAAGTGATCGTGGTGGCGAGTATGTTGCACCGTTTGAAGAATTTTGTCGTGAAAGCGGTATTATTCATCAAACAACGGCACCTTACTCACCACAATCAAATGGTATTGCCGAGCGAAAAATAGAACATTAAAGGAAATGATGAATGCTATGTTGATTAGCTCGGCTTATCACATAACATGTGGGAAGCTATCCTTCGGCAAATAAAATATTAAACAAGTTACCCCAAAAGAAACAAGATAAAACTCCATATGAATTATGGAAGGTAGGAAACCATCCTACAAATACACGAAAGTGTGGGGGTGTCTCGCAAAGGTCGAAGTACCAAAACCAAAACAAGTCAAGATAGGCCCTAAAACTATTGATTGCATCTTCATTGGATATGCAAACAATAGTAGCGCATATCGTTTTTTGGTACACAAGTCGGAAATACCCGACATGCATGAGGGAATGATCATAGAATCAAGAAATGCTACATTTTTTGAAACTATATTTCCCAAGAAAGAAAAGAACGACGCAAGTTCTAAGAAGAGAACTTATGAAGAAAACTCGTCAGAAAATATTGGACCAAATGTTGAGCCAACACCTACACCAAGACGAGGAAAAAGAACAAAAACTGCAAAGTTCTTTGGTCCAGACTTTGTGGTTTATTCGTTGGAAGATGATCCTAAGACAATCGATGAAGCATTATGCGGTCACGATCTTTGCTCTATGGAGAAGCTATCAATAGTGAAATTGAATCTATCTTAAACAATCACACTTGGGAAATCGTTGACCTTCCTCCGGTTGTAAACCTTTAGGATGCAAGTGGATTCTAAAGAAAGTTCAATGCCGATGGAACTATTGATAAGTACAAAGCACGTTTGGTAGCGAGGTTATAAACAAAGGAAGGGTATGACTACTTTGATACATACTCACCGTTACAAGGATTACATCCATAAGAACGCTACTTGCTATAGCTGCGTTGCATAATCTTGAAGTACATCAAATGGATGTAAAACAGCATTTCTAAATGGGGATTTAGAAGATGAAATTTACATGGAACAACTGAAGGGTTTGTTATCCCAGACAAGAAAACAAAGTTTGCAAACTTGTTAAGTCTTTATACTGGACTTAAACAAGCACCCAAACAATGGCATGAGAAATTTGACCAAGTGATGATGTCAAATGGATTCAAAATTAATGAATGCAACAAATGTGTCTACATTAAAGGGACATCCGATAATTTTGTCATTGTATGTCTTTATGTTGATGACATGCTCATAATGGGTAGTAATCGTGATATAATCATGAATACTAAAGAAATGTTGAAGAGAACATTCGATATGAAAGACTTGGGGATAGTGATGTGATTCTAGGAATTAAAATTTCTAGAACACATGATGGAATGTCTTATCACAATCTCACTATGTTGAGAACGTGCTTAAGAAATTCAAAACTTATGATCTACCTCAAGCTAAGACACTGTTGATTTAAGTCTACACTTAGCCAAAAATCGAGGAGACCGATATCCCAATTGGACTATGCTAGGGTCATTGGAAGTCTAATGTACTTAGCAAATTGTACAAGACCCGACATAGCATATTCAATTAGCAAATTGAGTCGGTTCACAAGTAATCCAAGCAAGGATCATTGGACCGCATTAACTAGAGTTCTAAGGTATTTAAAACATACTTTGAACTATAGTTTACACTACACAAGATATCCAATTGTTTTGGAAGGATACGATGATGCAAATTGGATATCCGATACAAAGACTCCAAATCCACAAGTGGATTCGTGTTCACCATAGGTGGAGGAAGCGATGTCATGGAAATCTTCTAAGCAAACTTGTATAGCTCGATCTACAATGGAATCCGAATTCATTGCTTTAGATAAAGCTGGCGAAGAAGCCGAATGGTTAAGAAATTTCTTAGAAGATATTCCTTGTTGGGAAAAACCCATACCTCCCGTTATGGTGCATTGTGATAGCATGTCGACCATAGGGAGAGCTAAGAGTAGCATGTACAGCGGTAAGTCTCGACATTCGTCGAAGACATAATACCGTTAGACAATTGATCACGGCGGTATAATGTGTATTGACTATGTAAAGTCAAAAGACAATATAGCGGATCCGTTTACTAAAGGTATTAATCGTGATCAATTATCTGATGCGATAAGGGAATGGGATTAAAATCCACGCTTAAAGAACGTTCATAATGGTAACTCAACCATGATGATTGGAGATCCCAAAAACTTGGTTCAAAGAGACAACTAAGTTATGAAGGTTTAAGTTATACACTTGAAATCTCAATAATCCATTCTCGTAGCTGTTCAAGTGTAACCCTGCAGTTCGTGGTAAAGGGTAAGTTTTAAAGAACTTTTAATGATTCCTATAGCCTTATTGGTGGAGTATAGCGGGATACTCTTCAGGAGATCACCTATCTAAGTGTGAAGTGTGGGCGCTTCAAATAAATAACACTTATGAATCAAGATATGGTCCAAGGCGAAAATGGACACAACGTGAGCGAAGATAGTGTATCTATTATTGTGTATGTGTTATTGTCTTGGTTTACACAAAAGCGATCGGTTCGAGACATCGTGTTCACCGGCGGTGAGTAAATCCGATAACATTATACTAAGGAAGGTTCAAAGCCAACAACTACCTATCCTAATGCAATAATAGGTCATGGGACTTTGATAAAACTTGCATTTGCATTAATCGTCATTCATGTGGGGATTGTTGGAATAAATTTATATATGAGCTTAGATTTGGAATCTACATTTTGTGTAGATCAATATAGTGTATTTATGTGTTCAAATCCATTGTGGGATGAATGAACAATTAATGCACAAAGATGGCTTCTTAATGGTGGGAATAAGTTTTCTATCCCACATTGAAAAATAAGGAAGCTCTAAGCTATTTATAAATGAGTTCACATCAATAAGGAATAATCAGTGTGCACCATCTATGGTGCACCTAGTGGAGTTTTAATTAGCTATTTTATGGCTAACCCAATACTACGAGGATGGTGCAAGCACCATCCGAGTCCGAAAATCCGAGTCCGAGCACGTGCACGTCGCACTTGTCGCATTGGGCGCTTTAGGCGCACTTTGCGCCGCGCGTCGCATCGTCGCGAGGAGCTTTGAGGCAAAGTTTTGCCTACATGGCACTGGAGATGGCTCGGGCGACACGTCGGACTCGACTACGTGGCGGGCGGTTGGGCTCGTGCATGGACGAACCATCACGTCGGTTCGGGATAACTGATAGGCCTTGGATCGGCCTTGGTTCGGGTCGTGATTGGGCCTTCGCACCGCCAGCGAGCGAGCACCGTGGGCTATAAAGGGACCTGCGAAGATGATTAAATACACGAGCGAAGATAATCAATCTACTCATTCATTCTTCTAAATCCTCTCGTCCCGACTATCTAGTAGTTCGCGAAATCGTCTAGTAGTGCAACTACTCGTATTTATTAAACCGTTGTATCTTGGAGATAATTCTGTTGAACCGCGTGCCTTTGTGGCGGAGCAATATTATCTTCTTGGAGAAAAGTCTAACTCTTGCCTCGGTTATATATAGCATTCCTTTATCGTTATATTCGCATTTCTACATACCCGTTTCTAACAATCGCAAGATAATATTACGTGGAAATGGCGACAAGTCGAAGCAACGTTCGAATGCCCCTGTTCATGCGAAAAGTCGGAAAAATTCTCGGGTTCGAATTTAGCGTTGGCAATCTAAAATGCTTTTCTACGACTACTCTCAATTTGGCCCGTTCTTGAATGAGTCACCTCCTCTGTGGAGGAAGATGAGACCGATGAACAAAAAGCATGATCGTTAGATGCATGGCATCATAGCGACTTTTCGTGTCGTAATTACATCCTCAATGGGTTAGGCGACACTCTCTATAGTGTCTACTCTAATGCCAAGGCGTCGAAGGAACTATGGATCTCTTTAGAGATAAAATACAAGACGGAAGATGCGGTCTAAAGAAGTTTATCGTCGGACGCTTCTAGATTACAAAATGGTGGATAGCAAGGCGGTACTTGAACAAGTGCAAGAACTCCGATTGATTACGCACGATATTCTCGCCGAAGGTATGGAACTTTCGAATCATTTCGAGTTCTGCGATGATCGAAATTACCACCAATGTGGAAAGAATTGAGAACTATCTCAAACACAAAGCGAGGAGATGGGACTTGAAGATCTTATTGTCTGACGAGGATCGAAGAAGACAACCGCAAATCGACAACATGGCAAAGAAATCGTCTATGGAGGCAAAGGCAAATCTAGCAGTCGAGCACCAACAACAAGAAAGCTTGAGTTCAGCGGGAAGAAGCAAGACCGAAGAAACAAAGAGGATCAAAGGAGATTGTTACAAGCGTGGCAAACCGGGCACATGGCGAAGGATTGTCGGAAACCAAAGAAGAAAGATGGTCATCAACAAGCAAGCGTGGCGGAGGAAAAACGGTACCCTCGACTTATCGAACTCGATTTATCTGCTGTTGTAGATGAAGTCGACATGGTAGGCAACCCAGTTGGGTGGTGGGTTGATCTTGGTGCTACAAAGCACATCTGTCTTGATAAGTCGATGTTCTCCACCTATGAACCCGTCACCGAAAAGAGGAAGTTGTACATGGGCAACTCCGCAACTTCCAAGATCGTTGGAGCAGGAAAAGTTGTGCTAAAGATGACTTGGGTTGAAAGTGGCGTTGACCAACGTCTTTGCATGTTCCGACATTCGCAAGAATCTTGTGTCCGGTTACATTTTGAGCAAAGCGGTTTTAGACTAGTGTTTGAAGCGAGACAAAGTTGTAATGACCAAAATGGTCACTTTATAGGAAAAGGCTATCTAGATAATGGCCTTTTCAAGCTTAGCACTCAATGTAATCTCCAATGATGAAATAAAGGAAAGCGTTGCATATGTGATTGAGTCTCCTAATTTATGGCATCATAGATTAGGTCATGCAAATTAAATACACTACTGAAGATTAGTGAATTTAGAGCTATTGCCAAAGATAACTTTTGATCAACATAATAAATGTGAAATTTGTGTTGAGCGAAAATGGCAAAGAAACCTTTTCATTCGGTGGAAAGATCAACTACACCTCTAGAATTGATTCACACCGACTTATGTGATTTAAAACTTGTGCAAACTAGAGGTGGAAAGAATTATTTTATAACATTTATAGATGATTGCACAAGATTTTGTTCGTGTATCTTTTGAGAAGCAAAGGCGAAGCATTGAAGCTTTCAAAAGTTACAAAAGTGAAGTTAATCAACTAAATGCCAAAATCAAGATGATTGAAGTGATGGTGGTGGCGAGTATGTTGCACCGTTTGAAGAATTTTGTCGTGAAAGCGGTATTATTCATCAAACAACGGCACCTTACTCACCACAATCAAATGGTATTGCCGAGCGAAAAAATAGAACATTAAAGGAAATGATGAATGCTATGTTGATTAGCTCGGGCTTATCACATAACATGTGGGGAAGCTATCCTTTCGGCAAATAAAATATTAAACAAGTTACCCCAAAGAAACAAGATAAAACTCCATATGAATTATGGAAAGGTAGAAACCATCCTACAAATACACGAAAGTGTGGGGTGTCTCGCAAAGGTCGAGTACCAAAACCAAAACAAGTCGAGATAGGCCTAAAACTATTGATTGCATCTTCATTGGATATGCAAACAATAGTAGCGCATATCGTTTTTGGTACACAAGTCGGAAATACCCGACATGCATGAGGAATGATCATAGAATCAAGAAATGCTACATTTTTGAAACTATATTTCCCAAGAAAGAAAAGAGCGGCGCAAGTTCTAAGAGAGAACTTATGAAGAAAACTCGTCGAAAATATTGGACCAAATGTTGAGCCAACACCTACACCAAGGCGAGGAAAAAGAACAAAAGCGCAAAGTTCTTTGGTCCGAGACTTTGTGGTTTATTCGTTGGAAGATGATCCTAAGACAATCGATGAAGCATTATGCGGTCACGATCTTTGCTCTATGGAGAAGCTATCAATAGTGAAATTGAATCTATCTTAAACAATCACACTTGGGAAATCGTTGACCTTCCTCCGGTTGTAAACCTTTAGGATGCAAGTGGATTCTAAAGAAAGTTCAATGCCGATGGAACTATTGATAAGTACAAAGCACGTTTGGTAGCGAGGGTTATAAACAAAGGAAGGGTATGACTACTTTGATACATACTCACATTACAAGGATTACATCCATAAGAACGCTACTTGCTATAGGCTGCGTTGCATAATCTTGAAGTACATCAAATGGATGTAAAAGCAGCATTTCTAAATGGGGATTTAGAAGATGAAATTTACATGGAACAACACGAAGGGTTTGTTATCCCGGACAAGAAAACAAAGTTTGCAAACTTGTTAAGTCTTTATCTGGACTTAAACAAGCACCCAAACAATGGCATGAGAAATTTGACCAAGTGATGATGTCGAATGGATTCAAAATTAATGAATCGACAAATGTGTCTACATTAAAGGGACATCAGATAATTTTGTCATTGTATGTCTTTATGTTGATGACATGCTCATAATGGGTAGTAATCGTGATATAATCATGAATACTAAAGAAATGTTGAAGAGAACATTCGATATGAAAGACTTGGGGATAGGCGATGTGATTCTAGGAATTAAAATTTCTAGAACACATGATGGAATGTCTTATCACAATCTCACTATGTTGAGAACGTGCTTAAGAAATTCAAAACTTATGATCTACCTCCGGCTAAGACACTGTTGATTTAAGTCTACACTTAGCCAAAAATCGAGGAGACCGATATCCCAATTGGACTATGCTAGGGTCATTGGAAGTCTAATGTACTTAGCAAATTGTACAAGACCCGACATAGCATATTCAATTAGCAAATTGAGTCGGTTCACAAGTAATCCAAGCAAGGATCATTGGACCGCATTAACTAGAGTTCTAAGGTATTTAAAACATACTTTGAACTATAGTTTACACTACACAAGATATCCAGCTGTTTTGGAAGGATACAGTGATGCAAATTGGATATCCGATACAAAGACTCCAAATCCACAAGTGGATTCGTGTTCACCATAGGTGGAGGAAGCGATGTCATGGAAATCTTCTAAGCAAACTTGTATAGCTCGATCTACAATGGAATCCAATTCATTGCTTTAGATAAAAGTGGCGAAGAAGCCGAATGGTTAAGAAATTTCTTAGAAGATATTCCTTGTTGGGAAAACCCATACCTCCGTTATGGTGCATTGTGATAGCATGTCGACCATAGGGAGAGCTAAGAGTAGCATGTACAGCGGTAAGTCTCGACACATTCGTCGAAGACATAATACCGTTAGACAATTGATCACGGCGGTATAATGTGTATTGACTATGTAAAGTCGAAAGACAATATAAGCGGATCCGTTTACTAAAGGTATTAATCGTGATCAATTATCTGATGCGATAAGGGAATGGGATTAAAATCCACGCTAAAAACGTTCATAATGGTAACTCAACCATGATGATTGGAGATCCCAAAACTTGGTTCAAAGAGACAACTAAGTTATGAAGGTTTAAGTTATACACTTGAAATCTCAATAATCCATTCTCGTAGGCTGTTCAGTGTAACCTGCGGTTAAGTGGTAAAGGGTAAGTTTTAAAGAACTTTTAATGATTCCTATAGCCTTATTGGTGGAGTATAGCGGGATACTCTTCATAGGAGATCACCTATCTAAGTGTGAAGTGTGGGCGCTTCAAATAAATAACACTTATGAATCAAGATATGGTCGAGGCCAAAATGGACACAACGTGAGAGCGAAAGATAGTGTATCTATTATTGTGTATGTGTTATTGTCTTGGTTTACACAAAACCGATCGGTTCGAGACATCGTGTTCACGAGCGGTGAGTAAATCGATAACATTATACTAAGGAAGGTTCAAAGCCAACAACTACCTATCTAATGCAATAATAGGTCATCGGGACTTTGATAAAACTTGCATTTGCATTAATCGTCATTCATGTGGGGATTGTTGGAATAAATTTATATATGAGCTTAGATTTGGAATCTACATTTTGTGTAGATCAATATAGTGTATTTATGTGTTCAAATCCATTGTGGGATGAATGAACAATTAATGCACAAAGATGGCTTCTTAATGGTGGGAATAAGTTTTCTATCCACATTGAAAAAATAAGGAAGCTCTAAGCTATTTATAAATGAGTTCACATCGATAAGGAATAATCAGTGTGCACCATCTATGGTGCACCCTAGTCAGGTTTTAATTAGCTATTTTATGGCTAACCCAATGCTACGAGGATGGTGCGAAGCACCATCCGAGTCCGAAGTCCGAGTCCGAGCACGTGCACGTCGCACTTGTCGCATTGGGCGCTTTAGGCGCACTTTGCGCCATGCGTCGCGTCGTCGCGGGAGCTTTGAGAGCCAAAGTTTTGCCTACATGGCACCGGAGATGGCTCGGGCGACACGTCGGACTCGACTACGTGGCGGGCGGTTGGGCTCGTGCATGGACGAACCATCACGTCGGTTCGGGATAACTGATAGGCGCTTGGATCGGCCTTGGTTCGGGTCGTGATTGGCCTTCGCACCACTTCGCGAGCAGCGCACCGTGGGCTATAAAGGGACCTGCGGAAGATGATTAAATACACACGAGCGAAGATAATCAATCTACTCATTCATTCTTCTAAATCCTCTCGTCCCGACTATCTAGTAGTTCGCGGAAATCGTCTAGTAGTGCAACTACCGTATTTATTAAACCGTTGTATCTTGGAGATAATTCTTTGTTGAACCGCGTGCCTTTGTGGCGAGCAATATTATCTTCTTGGAGAAAGAGTCTAACTCTTGCCTCGGTTATATATAGCATTCCTTTATACGTTATATTCGCATTTCTACATACCCGGTTTCTAACAATCGCAAGATAATATTACGTGGAAATGGCGACAAGTCAAGCAACGTTCGAATGCCTGTTCATGCCGAAAAGTCGGAAAAATTCTCGGGTTACGAATTTAGCGTTGGCAATCTAAAATGCTTTTCACGACTACTCTCAATTTGGCCGTTTCTTGAATGAGTCGCTCCTGCGTGGAGGAAGATGAGACCGATGAACAAAAGCGCATGCGTTAGATGCATGGCATCATAGCGACTTTACGTGTCGTAATTACATCCTCAATGGGTTAGGCGACACTCTATAGTGTCTACTCTAATGCGAGCGTCGAAGGAACTATGGATCTCTTTAGAGATAAAATACAAGACGGAAGATGCCGGTCTAAAGAAGTTTATCGTCGGACGCTTCCTAGATTACAAAATGGTGGATAGCAAGCGGTGCTTGAACAAGTGCAAGAACTCCAGTTGATTACGCACGATATTCTCGCCGAAGGTATGGAACTTTCTGAATCATTTCGGGTTCTTTGCGATGATCGAGAAATTACCACCAATGTGGAAAGAATTGAGAACTATCTCAAACACAAGCGAAGGAGATGGGACTTGAAGATCTTATGTCTGTTGAGGATCGAAGAAGACAACCGCCGTCGACAACATGGCAAAGAAATCGTCTATGGAGGCAAAGGCAAATCTAGCGAGTCGAGCACCAACAACAAGAAACGCAAGTTCAGCGGGAAGAAGCAAGACCGAAGAAACAAAAGAGGATCAAAGGAGATTGTTACAAGCTGTGGCAAACCGGGCACATGGCGAAGGATTGTCGGAAACCAAAGAAGAAAGATGGTCATCAACAAGCAAGCGTGGACGGAGGAAAGCGGTGCCTTGACTTATCGAACTCGATTTATCTGCTTGTTGTAGATGAAGTCAACATGGTGGCAACCCATTTGGGTGGTGGGTTGATCTTGGTGCTACAAAGCACATCCGTGGCGATAAGTCGATGTTCTCCACCTATGAACCCGTCACCGAAAAGGAAGTTGTACATGGGCAACTCCATGACTTCCAAGATCGTTGGAGCAGGAAAAGTTGTGCTAAAGATGACTTCGGGATTGAAAGTGGCGTTGACCAACGTGCTGCATGTTCCGACATTCGCAAGAATCTTGTGTAGGTTTGTTTTGAGCAAAGCGGTTTTAGACTAGTGTTTGAAGCGAGACAAAGTTGTAATGACCAAAATGGTCACTTTATAGGAAAAGGCTATCTAGATAATGGCCTTTTCAAGCTTAGCGCACTCAATGTAATCTCAATGATGAAATAAAGGAAGCGTTGCATATGTGATTGAGTCTCCTAATTTATGGCATCATAGATTAGGTCATGCAAATTAAATACACTACGAAGATTAGTGAATTTAGAGCTATTGCCAAAGATAACTTTTGATCAACATAATAAATGTGAAATTTGTGTTGAGCGAAAATGGCAAAGAAACCTTTTCATTCGATTGGAAAGATCAACTACACCTCTAGAATTGATTCACACCGACTTATGTGATTTAAAACTTGTGCAAACTAGAGGTGGAAAGAATTATTTTATAACATTTATAGATGATTGCACAAGATTTTGTTACGTGTATCTTTTGAGAAGCAAAGGCGAAGCATTGAGCTTTCAAAAGTTACAAAGTGAAGTTGAAAATCAACTAAATGCAAAATCAAGATGATTGAAGTGATCGTGGTGGCGAGTATGTTTGCCGTTTGAAGAATTTTGTCGTGAAAGCGGTATTATTCATCAAACAACGCACCTTACTCACCACAATCAAATGGTATTGCGAGCGAAAAATAGAACATTAAAGGAAATGATGAATGCTATGTTGATTAGCTCGGGCATCACATAACATGTGGGAAGCTATCCTTTCGGCAAATAAAATATTAAACAAGTTACCCCAAAAGAAACAAGATAAAACTCCATATGAATTATGGAAGGTGAAACCATCCTACAAATACACGAAAGTGTGGGGTGTCTCGCAAAGGTCAAGTACCAAAACAAAACAAGTCAAGATAGCCCTAAAACTATTGATTGCATCTTCATTGGATATGCAAACAATAGTAGCATATATCGTTTTTGGTACCAAGTCGGAAATACCGACATGCATGAGGAATGATCATAGAATCAAGAAATGCTACATTTTTGAAACTATATTTCCCAAGAAAGAAAAGAACGACGCAAGTTCTAAGAGAGAACTTATGAAGAAAACTCGTCGGAAAATATTGGACCAAATGTTGAGCCAACACCTACACCAAGGCGAGGAAAAGAACAAAAGCTGCAAAGTTCTTTGGTCGAGACTTTGTGGTTTATTCGTTGGAAGATGATCCTAAGACAATCGATGAAGCATTATGCGGTCACGATCTTGCTCTATGGAGAAGCTATCAATAGTGAAATTGAATCTATCTTAAACAATCACACTTGGGAAATCGTTGACCTTCCTCACGGTTGTAAACCTTTAGGATGCAAGTGGATTCTAAAGAGAAAGTTCAATGCCGATGGAACTATTGATAAGTACAAAGCACGTTTGGTAGCGAGGGTTATAAACAAAAGGAAGGGTATGACTACTTTGATACATACTCACACATTACAAGGATTACATCCATAAAACGCTACTTGCTATAGCTGCGTTGCATAATCTTGAAGTACATCAAATGGATGTAAAAACAGCATTTCTAAATGGGGATTTAGAAGATGAAATTTACATGGAACAACACGAAGGGTTTGTTATCCCGAGACGAAAACAAAGTTTGCAAACTTGTTAAGTCTTTATCTGGACTTAAACAAGCACCCAAACAATGGCATGAGAAATTTGACCAAGTGATGATGTCAAATGGATTCAAAATTAATGAATGCAACAAATGTGTCTACATTAAAGGGACATCCGATAATTTTGTCATTGTATGTCTTTATGTTGATGACATGCTCATAATGGGTAGTAATCGTGATATAATCATGAATACTAAAGAAATGTTGAAGAGAACATTCGATATGAAAGACTTGGGATAGGCGATGTGATTCTAGGAATTAAAATTTCTAGAACACATGATGGAATTGTCTTATCACAATCTCACTATGTTGAGAACGTCTAAGAAATTCAAAACTTATGATCTACCTCCCGCTAAGACACTGTTGATTTAAGTCTACACTTAGCCAAAAATCGAGGAGACCCGATATCCCAATTGGACTATGCTAGGGTCATTGGAAGTCTAATGTACTTAGCAAATTGTACAAGACCCGACATAGCATATTCAATTAGCAAATTGAGTCGGTTCACAAGTAATCCAAGCAAGGATCATTGGACCGCATTAACTAGAGTTCTAAGGTATTTAAAACATACTTTGAACTATAGTTTACACTACAAGATATCCATTTGTTTTGGAAGGATACGGTGATGCAAATTGGATATCCGATACAAAGACTCCAAATCCACAAGTGGATTCGTGTTCACCATAGGTGGAGGGGCGATGTCATGGAAATCTTCTAAGCAAACTTGTATAGCTCGATCTACAATGGAATCAATTCATTGCTTTAGATAAAATTTGGCGAAGAAGCCGAATGGTTAAGAAATTTCTTAGAAGATATTCCTTGTTGGGAAAACCCATACCTCCCGTTATGGTGCATTGTGATAGCATGTCGACCATAGGGAGAGCTAAGAGTAGCATGTACAGTGAAGTCTCGACACATTCGTCGAAGACATAATACCGTTAGACAATTGATCACGGCGGTATAATGTGTATTGACTATGTAAAGTCAAAAGACAATATAGCGGATCCGTTTACTAAAGGTATTAATCGTGATCAATTATACAATGCGAGAAGGGAATGGGATTAAAATCCACGCTTAAAGAACGTTCATAATGGTAACTCAACCATGATGATTGGAGATCCCAAAACTTGGTTCAAAGAGACAACTAAGTTATGAAGGTTTAAGTTATACACTTGAAATCTCAATAATCCATTCTCGTAGCTGTTGAGTGTAACCTGCAGTTAGTGGTAAAGGTAAGTTTAAAGAACTTTAATGATTCTATAGCCTTATTGGTGGAGTATAGCGAGATACTCTTCATAGGAGATCACCTATCTAAGTGTGAAGTGTGGGCGGCTTCAAATAAATAACACTTATGAATCGAGATATGGTCGAGGCGAAATGGACTGCGTGAGCGAAAGATAGTGTATCTATTATTGTGTATGTGTTATTGTCTTGGTTTACACAAAAGCGATCGGTTCGAGACATCGTGTTCACCGGCGGTGAGTAAATCCGATAACATTATACTAAGGAAGGTTCAAAGCCAACAACTACCTATCCTAATGCAATAATAGGTCATCGGGACTTTGATAAAACTTGCATTGCATTAATCGTCATTCATGTGGGGATTGTTGGAATAAATTTATATATGAGCTTAGATTTGGAATCTACATTTTGTGTAGATCAATATAGTGTATTTATGTGTTCAAATCCATTGTGGGATGAATGAACAATTAATGCACAAAGATGGCTTCTTAATGGTGGGAATAAGTTTTCTATCACATTGAAAAAATAAGGAAGCTCTAAGCTATTTATAAATGAGTTCACATGATAAGGAATAATCAGTGTGCACCATCTATGGTGCGCTAGTCAGGTTTTAATTAGCTATTTTATGGCTAACCCAATGCTACGAGGATGGTGCGAAGCACCATCCGAGTCCGAAATCCGAGTCCGAGCACGTGCACGTCGCACTTGTCGCATTGGGCGCTTTAGGCGCACTTTGCACCGCGCGTCGCACGCATCGTCGCGAGGAGCTTTGAGAGCAAAAGTTTTGCCTACATGGCACCGGAGATGGCTCGGGCGACACGTCGGACTCGACTACGTGGCGGGCGGTTGGGCTCGTGCATGGACGAACCATCACGTCGGTTCGGGCTAACTGATAGGCTCTTGGATCGGCCTTGGTTCGGGTCGTGATTGGGCCTTCGCACGCCAGCGACGAGCGCACCGTGGGCTATAAAGGGACCTGCGGAAGATGATTAAATACACACGAGCGAAGATAATCAATCTACTCATTCATTCTTCTAAATCCTCTGTCCCGACTATCTAGTAGTTCGCGAATCGTCTAGTAGTGCAACTACTCGTATTTATTAAACCGTTGTATCTTGGAGATAATTCTTTGTTGAACCGCGTGCCTTTGAATGAACAATATTATCTTCTTGGAGAAAGAGTCTAACTCTTGCCTCGGTTATATATAGCATTCCCTTTATCGTTATATTCGCATTTCTACATACCCAGTTTCTAACAGATTCATGTAGTCAAAAAGTCATATTCGAACCCATTGGGACTTACATAGATTTGAGCATGAGCTATCATACCAAGTTTTCCAAGTATAGTTTATCGTCCTATGTGGTTTGCGAGATGGGGTGGCAAAATCAGGTGGGTGGTGGCCCATGACCCATCGAGCTTGGTGCTATACTGGGTCGGGCCCGCCATGTAACCAAAGGTGGAAAATCGAGCCCAACCCAACCATGTCAAGACCGCACGCTTTGGGGCTAAACCCATAGGTAAAAATATGACACTTTTTTGTCATTTTAGTAGCTTTAATATAATACTTAAGATATTTACTATTTAGGACACTTAAAGTGTCATATTAAATGAATAACAATGGATTTTAAAATGGGGACACTTTTAAGTATCCTATTAAGTGTACTAATTAGGTAAATAATAGTGATTTTTAAAATGAGGACACCTAAAAGTGTCATATTAAGTGTAATAATGCGGACGGGCTTTTAGCCCGAAACCCTGTGCTTTTTAGCTAACGCCTTGCTGGCTGACAGGCCATCTGAAGTGAGTTTTAAACCGATTTTTTGGTACTATAATTCGAACCCAACCCCACCCTAACCCCGGTACCGGCATTATCGGGCAGGCCCATTACTTGACTCTATTTGCAGACTATTGCGCATATTATTACATAGAGACATGTGGTTTACTCACTGCGCACCAAAGATAGCGGCAACAGATTCCACTTGAACTCAAAATAAAATAATAATCTACCTTTTTGGAAGTGCAATAACTCTATTTCTCATAAAAGAAAATACGATTAATTGTTGGAAATAATGTTACCGAAATTTACAATTTTTCATGACTTTTGAAAAGTACAATTGTAGTACAATTTTAAATTATTTTTATAACTATAACATCTTCAATTTTTTTCGCAAATCTAATGTGCACTCTAAATTGGTGTAGTTTTACCTAAGAAGTGACATAGTTTTGCAACTGAAAAATTAGGAATGTTGAAATAAAAAAAATGCAGTAATTGAAGCGTTTTACAAGTCCCGCGACAATAACAAATTTTGAGATAGACAGTGTTATTTCTAGCCATTAACCTAAGAAAATAAGCACTAATTCACGTGCCCAAATTATTATTTCTTGTTCTTTTCTTATTTGTCGTTTTCTATTAGTTTTTTTTTTTTTTGGCAAATCGTGGTCCTTGTTGGCATTTCGTTAAGTTGGATAGTTGCATGAAATTTGGTTCCACATGGCCACAAAATATAGAATATTTAGATAAAATTGTCATTTTGCTAACGGCTCCATGAATAACGTAACGTTCCCAAATTCCTAGCTGTTATCAATTTGTCAAAAAGGGTTTGTTTACAGAGGAAGCAACATTACCTAACGTGCCCCAACAAAATTAGGCAAAGATTTTAGTATGAAATTTTGGAGTTCCTTAGATACTACTCATTTGAGTATGAACTTAATCTCTTTAAATGTAGAATTATTTGCAATATAAAACCTAACTGTTATGGTAATTTACAATTTGAACACAATCTTTGAAACTTAGTAATAAAGACTAAACTTTAACAGTCTTTGTAACTTAGACATATCCATTTCTTTTCGTTGGATTAGAGTTGAGATATGTGATTTTGAACTCAAAACGGATTGCGAACTTTTAAAGCTCATTATCTGGATTTTCCTCTCATCTCGAGCGCAAATTGGACATCTCGGTTGCAAAGAATGTCGACTGCTTGCATGACATCTTTCATGAAGAAATTTAAAGGTCGCGTCACAGTAAACTCGAATCCGAAATCTTTGACTTTGAGCATTAATCACTCTACCATTAGACCAACATACACATGTATATACTTCCTATACTTAAAACCATAACATTTAGACAAATGCATGAAGTGAAAAGATACATTTTAGGTGTGTGTGTTGGCGCAGTGATAAAGTGGTTAATCTTTCGAAAAAAGGTCTCGGTTCGAGTCATTGTGACGTCATCCTTTAAATTTCAGTGATAATTGATAAAAAAAAAAAAAGATACATTTATATTCGACTCTTTGTTAGAAAATGGGTACTTGGGCAATACCGACAAATGATTGGGCATATTGATAAATTCAAGGTAAGAGTAAGACCCTCTCTTTTTTTCCTTCGCATGATGAAATTGCCTTGTATTGTATATAATGTAAAACGGCTTACAAAAATCGTCCCACAATAAATAAAAAGTTATTATACGTTCTCAGTTGAATATATATCTATCTTGTCCCAAATCCATTAAATAATTGAAATACACTCGCATAAAGAGATCAAAGAGAGTACTATATATATGAATAAATCAATTTAATGCATTAACTTCACTGAAAATTACAAACTTCCCTGATCCCCCATACAAATATATCTTTTCATAACATATAGATTTGGGAACTAGTAGATTTGGGAGCAATGATCAAAGATCGAGTTAGTAGCAAGTAATGTGGAATTTCACGGAGATATTGATTCTTGTGCTTTACTTATTGATCGTTCACACTACTTCTATTTATCTATCAATAAAACTAATGAGAAAATTTTAGTCTTACAATTATATATAATGATGTTTGGTTTTACAAATAGATAAAAAAATCATAAAAGATAATATTTGTAGTCACTGTATAAAGTTTGAATACAGAGATTGAAAACGAGAAATAGATGAAGAATTTGATGATTTTATATCATATTGTTCACTAAGATTTAAGTCTAGTTAATATAGGCTATTACGCTCCTAAAATTGCTAAAAAGAATCCATTATACTTATACATAAACTGCTGTAACATTACTAACTCGATTGGGTCTTATTCTTTAGGACAATATTTTTTTAACACCTTCCAAGATTTATTGTTTTTCAAATCTATTTTCCACTCTCCTCTCACGAGCACGTAATATGAAAAGAATCCATAAATCCCATAAAATATTTGATTTGAATTGTGGAGGGGAGTTGAATCGGTAATTTTGAAACAGAAAGTAAAAAAAAAAAGTTAGAAACTCTATCTTTACCAAAGTTTTAGGTCCGATCAAGAATGGTAAAAAAAAAAAAAGAATCCCAAATTCCATAAGACCTTGACCAGAATCTGCACTTTAGCAACAAAAAAAAGTTGAAGGGTTTAGACCGCCAAATTTCCGGTAATAAACATGGCCTACGCAATCTAACTTTCACTTTTAATTATGTAAAAAGATGTTAACTGAATGAAAATTGAATAAAGCTAAAGGCAAAACAAGCTTCCCCACAACCATGCCTCTATGTATTGCTTCTAGACTTGCTCTTTTTGTTTTATTTTTTACTTTAAAAAACTCAAATATATAGCCACCTTCCCATTGCTTGTAAGTAAGGGATAGTAATTATTACAAATTTGATACAATTTGTGGGGCTACCCCAAAATTTTGTTTGTAGGATGTAATTGATATTGAATGGTAGGGATGTCAATCGGCCAACCCGCCGGGTTCGGTTAACCCACATTTCGGGTTGTCATTATTATTCGGTTCGGCTATTCGGATTGACATTTTTTGGGTTAGAAAAACTCAACCCTAACCCTAAACTCTCGGGTTTCGAGCTAACCCATCGGGTAGTAAAGCTTATATATATATATATATATATATATATATATATATATATATATATATCAAATATTTTATATTAAGCGTTGGAGTAAAAATAAATAATTGAAAAATAAATATAATACAATCCACAAGTTCTTTTTTAATCTTATTATACTAACTTTGAATAGCAAACAATAAAAATTAAAAATAGTGCTCATAATTAAATTCTTTTTCTAATATGCTTTAATGTCCGCATTCCATGTAACTAAATGATCTCTAATAATATAATACAATTATAGCGTAATTAAAACTAATATCTAGAAAAATTTTAATAAGTTAATTCAATATAATACTATTTAAAATATATTACAATATCAAAATTAGAAAATAATGCTCACAACTAAATTATTTTTTAATATATCCGAATATTCATATCCATAATAGCTAATTCACTATTTTTTGTAACTTTTAACAACACTATGAATATCTTCTATAATTTCTTGTATAGTTGTAGGGATGTTAATCGGCCAACCCTTTCGGGTTCGGCTAACCCACTTGGGTTGTCATTATTCGGGTTGACGTTTTTCGGGTTATAAAATCCAACCCTAACCTCTAATTTTATCAATTTATTCGGTAGTAGTGAGCTTCGACCCATATTGACATCCCTAGAATCTGGGATAAATTTGTCGGCTTATCCTCTTATTAAGCGTAACGGTTTTTAATCATCAATTAAACTCTATTGCTTGCTGCGGCACATTGTTCACGGAAAAATCATAGTGTCCATATTGATATTAAAATAATTAATTATATTATGAATCTATTTTTATGAAACATGAATTATGAAAAGTACATAATAGTGAACTTCCATATTTAAGTAAGCAAATTGGACGAAAAATCAATATCCACAGTAATTTTTTTTTAATCCATAGTGTTGATAAATAATTGTAATTTCTCATAAAATTAATGGCGAGGTGAATCTGTCATTTTTGGTTCAGGTTAGTTCCAGCATTCATGATTGACTTTGCTTTACCATCACTACCTAAAAAACTTGTGTTCCTAACTACCCATGTTCACTAATTAACCATCACCAAATATAGACTTTGGTTGAGAGTTGTTGATGATAAATAGTTTTCAAGAATTTCGATATATGTAGTTTTGGTGCATTAGGATTATTGTTAATTATTATTTGTTGTATAGTTACAAATTAAAAGAAAAAACTTCAGTGAAGTAATCGTGTCACAAGAAAATATGCTACTAATTGACTAAGACCAAGGCAAAGTCAAGTTAGCATTAATTGCAATATTATTTAAGAAATTTTTATTTTCCTTTACCTTGAAATTTAATCTTATTTAATGTATATATGAAATACATACTCAGAAAGCCAAACAACACACAGATTCAACGTATATTATGGTTGAAAAGAAGTTTCTACAAAAAGTAGATTCGTTAATTCGAAACAGTTAAATAGGAGAAGTAACATTTAAGGTATAGTACTAAACAACCCATCATCAGTTAATGCATGCCTTGGATTTCTAACGTTTGTAAATATAGTGTATATGGGTATCATAATGTAGTGTGTATATGTCTCATTTTAGTGCAATAGAAGGGGGTGGGGTGGGGTGGGTGGGGTGGGGTAGGGTGGGTGAAACTTGAAAATCACAGTTAATTTTTATAGTTATAAAGCGTGAAATATAGCTATGATGGGAACCAATTGGTTGTCGCATGGAAAACATAATACTGCCCCCAAAAAAGGGCAATTCTTATTTGGCTCAAAAAGTGCAGAAATTTCAATTTTTTACTTTGTAAATATATTGGGAATATATTTTGCTGCATAATTTGTTATATTAAAATTTACTTTTGACTTGGGACATTTTAGTTCACGAGTTCTATTGTGTATTTGTTCATGATTTTTTTTCTTTCTTTGCCTTTTCTTTTCTTTTAGGAGTTAGATTGTGATTTTAATGTTTCAAATTACAAGTGTATATATTAAATTTGGGATAGTATCATGTCGAATCATTTGATATGTCAAAATTTGTCAAATTGATCATCTACATTCAAATGCTAGTAAAATTAACAAATATGTCACCTATTAAGGTTTGGATTTGGATATTGATACCATTTGACAAATTTTGATTTTTGATACCATTTTTTTTAGTTTAGGATTAATAATATCTTTTTCAAACCAAATGCCATTTTTCATAAATATATGCAATTTTGATATTGACATAATAGTGTCAAAAGGTTGATTTTATTTTTCAGATTTAGACCAAATCTACTTCATTGATATAAAATACTTACGTTGGCAATAGAAAAATTAAATAAAACTTGTACATGACTTATTAAAAATGGCATGATTTTATGTTTCCCACGTCACCGAAACGGTGTCGTTCCACTTGTAACGAATTATATATAGATGACGTGTTTCGGTTGATTCGTCATTTACTCCTTTGAGTAAATTAATATTTTAAAATTATTATTATTATTATTATTATTATTATTATTATTATTATTATTATTATTATTTTGGTTATTTTAATACAAAAATTTAAAGACCGCGTCAAAGTGGATTGAATATCCAGACATTTGATCTTCGGAATTAATCAGTCCACCACTAAACCAACACACACATAAATTCATTATTTTTTCATTTTTATCAATTTAATATAGAAATTTAAAGGTTGCGTCATGGTGGACTCAAACCCGAGACCAACACACACACAAATTCATTATTATTTTTTTCATTTTTTGATCAATTTAATACAAAAAAAATTTAAAGACCACGTCATGGTGGACTCGAACCCGAGACCTTTGGCCTCGGACATTAACCACACTATCATTAGGCCAACATACGCACACAAATTCATTATTATTATTAATCACTCTACCACTAGGCCAACACGCGCACACACAAATTCATTATTTTTTTAATTTTTTTTGTCAACTAAATATAAACTTTTAAAGGCCACGTCACGGTGGACTCGAATCCAAGTCCTTTGATTTCAAACATTAACCACTCTACCACTAGGTCGGTCAACACACGCACACCAAATTCATTATTATTTTTTAATTTTTATTTTTTTGGTCAATTTAATACATAAATTTAAAGGTCGCGTCACGATGGACTCGAACCCGAGATCTTTGGTCTCAAACATTAACCAATCTACCACTAGGCCAACACACGCACACCCAAATTCATTATTTTTTAGTGCTTCTTCATGATCATGAGCGAAAACTGATTACAGAAATTGTACCACCGACAAATTCATGCATTTGGGCCCGTACCGTATTTAATTTTAAAACAATACTCCCTTGAATAATCAATTCTAATAATTGAAATCTTGGTAAACTTTGGATTAAAATTGAAGCATAAACGAATCATGGAGCCTATATATATATATATATATATATGGTTTTCCGTGTATTCATTCATCTTATGCAGAAAAAGTATTTAAGCAAAATACTCCGGACAGAAAATGGGGAATATGTTTATTGTTTGACCATAGAGCTCATTTTAGTATCCATGCGCAATTATTTTTTTCAAAATATTGTTATTCGATAATCGATCATTGAACGACAATAATATTACTAAACTATGGTTCATATAATTGGGGAAAACCTGGATTTTTCTGCCAGCAAATCCTTAATACTGCGAACCAACTTTTAAGCACATAACAACATGAATCATAAATCTTACGGAAAATTACAAAATTATATATTAATTAAAATATAGATTATTTTATTACGAACTAATATAAAATATATGAATTATTTGAAAACTAACAAAATATCCCAAATTATTGATAATTACAATAAAATACACAAACTAATAACTATCTGCAAATGCACCAAAATACCCCTCGAACTTTTCAATAGATATATAGCACGTTATTCCGAGTTGCTCGAAGACTCAGACACTTCATTTATTCTTCTAATAAATATGCCAAATCATTTAAAAAAGAGAATTAAAACTCCACAATGTTGGACGATGGGTCACCTCCGGAATCCGTCCTCATAAATCCGATAACATGACGTCTTTTATTAGTTTTTAGATAATATTATTATTAATTCATGATATGTTTTGTTAGTTTTCAAATAGTTTACATATTTTTATTATAATTATTAATGATTTGAGGTATTTTTGTTAAATGAAAAAGAATTTAGTATATAAAGAACAATTGTTGCCAAAACTTATTACTTAAAGCACACTCCATTTAAAGAGGAAAAAAACACTCCAACACTAAATTAATTCAACTCTCCATCTTTTCTTCATGTCCTAATTGATTTAAATTAATTGCGGGTTAATCTAGTACAAACCAAATGTGAAGAAGAAAAAAACGATAACTATTAGTTAATTCTACAATATCATTTCTTATGTTGATTAACTGATACAAATACTAATTAAGTTGTTTGAAAGAAGAATAAAATAGATTTCGTAATAAACTCTCACCATCACTCCATGTACCTCAATCGTCACCTAATAGATTTTAAGTCATGAACGTGGTAATTTAATGGGTGGTCCTTATATATAACTACTTATTATATGAAAACAAATAAAATAGGCAAAATATAATGCATCCTTCAAATAATTTTTTTAGTTTCTTATTTTGTATTTTTTTTTCTTTTAAAGTCCCTAAACTACTAATAGTTTTTTGCGATTTCGGGTATTCTTAAAATTAACAAAAATTCGCTTTTTTGGTTATGTTTCTGCATATATATATATATATATATATATATATATATATATATATATATATGGTTATGGTGAAAGTTTCCTTAATGTACGAAAATACGAATAGTAGACATCTTTCATATTTTGTAGACAATCGAATTACTATATTGCATATATTAGTTTAGACATATTTCATCAATTCAGTATACATATATGCTAAATATATTAGTTTAGACATCTTTCATTCAACAGAAGACAAGAAGAGTTATAGTGTTGCACAATAATCCAGTATAGCACACAAAACACAAAACCGTAAGACAGAAAATTAAATCTCAATCATTGATATAGCAAATCAAAGGCCCGGATTCATTCCTATTTCTTATCAAATTATCCATTCCTCACGATCCATCTCCTATATATATATATATATATATATAGGGAGGTTAACGAATAGAACCATTTTTATTGAAAACGTGAGAACCAAAATTGATGAATTACGGTGAAAGTTGATGAATCCAGAGAAAATTAATGAATCTAAAAATAGAATTTTTTTCATGGGATTCGAACCGGTGAAAAATTATTTTTTGAATTCATTAATTTTTTCAACGGATTCATCAACTTTCATAACGAATTCAGTTTTGGTTCTTAGTTTTTAGGATAAGAATGGTTCTTATTTGAACCAAACTCTCTATATATATATATAAATAGGGGTTGGTTATGGTGAGAAAACTCCTTAATGTACGAAAATGGAAATAGTAGCACATCTTTCATATTTGTGTAGCACAATCAGAATTACTATATTGCACATATTAGTTTAGCACATATTTCATCCATTCGTACAAGAAGAGTTCTAGTGCTGCACAATAATCCGTGTAGCATACAAAAAACAAAACTGTAGCACACCCGAAAATTAAATCTCCACCATTGATATAGTAAATCAAAGGCCCAAATTCATTCTTATTTCTTATCAAATTATCATTTCACCGATTTATCTCTATATATATATATATATATATATATATATATATATATATATAGGCATCCTCCGATGTATTCGAATATACATGCATTCAATCTAAATGAATTTTAATTGTGATTAATAAATTGGAATTAAAAATTAATAAGTTCTATGCTTATTTTCCGATGTACACAAATTTTTGGCAACTCGATATTAAAAGCCTCAACACATACTGTTGATCATATGGAATTGATTGTTTTTTAGTTTATTTTACAGCATGAACACACACATTAACCCTATTTGACGGAAGGATTTAATTATATGAGTTTTTCATAGTTTAGAAACTTCTTAAAACAAAACAACAAAGAAAATAATAATCTAAAGATAAGTCGAAACAAAAACTAATAGTGTAAGAACCTAGAGACACATTTGATAATTATCACTTATTATGTAAATTTTAAATGGCAATTCGTTAGTATTTTTTTAAATATAAGGTATATAGCATATCAAGAATTCTAAATTAATACTACAAAGAATTTTTCAAATAACATCAAACGACTATAAACTAGTACATATTAGACCATGTATCCACATTAAATTGAATACAACTATACGTAGGTGTGATTCGAACTAATACAATAAAATTAGACGATAAAAGATTAAAAAAGAAGTCGAATTAATTGGTGCTTCAACTTTGCCACGTAGCTAGACCTCGTTGGTTAATTCATAAGCTAAAGATAGATAATAAAAATAGATATGTATGTTCAATAATTTATACTTATTGAAATAACCTCTAACAAATCAAGTCAATCAACAATAACGATTACGTCACACTTTCTTCTTAACTATCCGAAACTATTATTTAGAAGGGATATTGTGTAAAACAGTATGACTAATCAAGATCCAGATCTAAATACTACCAAGAAATTTTTTTATGAGATTGTACTACATGTAAATGTATTACAAAACTTTTCATAGTATGCATTTAATACATTTAATAAAACATCAAAATTATGAATATGCCGTCAAACATGAGTTTGGATTCAAATATTTAATACATTTAATAAAACTTAAACATTAAACAGTCTTGCAAATTTTCATATCCTATTCATGGGTTTGCTATTGACAGCTCGGTTATGCAATATATTATGCATAAGAATTTGATCTCAGTTGACACAATATTATAGGATCAGATTATGACCGTCATTAGGGGGGAAATGAAAATGTAAACATTAGGGGGGAAATGAAAATGTAAACATAAGGGGTAAAATAGGAAATCCGAGTTCATTTATTGTTAAGGACATATATGTATAAGAAAAAACTTGGTGAGCTCCGCCTCACCATGAGCTCACCTTTGTTTTTTTATTAATTTATTATTGTGGTTTATTAAATAAAAATTAGGATTTATTAATTCAAAATTAGGGTTTATTACTTCAAAATTAGAGTTTATTCATTCCAATTAGAGTTTATTAAATCAAAATTAGGGTTTATTATTCAAAATTAGGGTTTATTAATTCAAAATTAATATTTATTGATTCACTATTAGAGTTTATTAATTCACAATTAGGGTTTATTAATTTAAAATTAAGATTTATTAATTCATGATTATAATTTATTCATTTAAAATTATTATTTATTAATTCATAATTATTACAATTAAGGTTTATTAAATTAATTATTTTTAATTAGAATTAATTTAATATTAATTAATTAATTAAAGATTAATTAGGGGTGGGTCTCACTGTACGTGCGTGCGCACGGGAGACCACCCCTATGTATATATATAGGGAGTAGTTATTGTAAAACTCTCATTAACATATAAATTACGATTTCATGGA
This sequence comes from Salvia rosmarinus, assembly GCA_036937905.1. Lineage (NCBI taxonomy): Eukaryota > Viridiplantae > Streptophyta > Magnoliopsida > Lamiales > Lamiaceae > Salvia > Salvia rosmarinus. Next base: position 57,081 of record JAODLM010000641.1, read on the forward strand.
ATCGTTTGAATTCTCGAGAAAGTGTTTGAATTCATTGTAAAAGTGTTTAAAAATTAAAAAAATCGCATCTCATGGGATTCGAACTCGGGTGTTAAATTCATCAAGTAAGGCGATGAATTCACTGTAGATATTCACGAATCAAGAGCTGAAAATTATTCATATTTTATACTTTAAAATTGATTTATATTTGATTTGGTTCCTATATATATATATAATTCATATAATAGTTTTTCCGTTATCTTTCAATAACATGCGCCGACACTCCCGGCGCAAGCTAAATTAATTACTTAATTAACAAAATAAATAAAAGGAAAATTTCGTGGAAAGTAATGTTGTTATTCCGTGGAATCTGCAGTCCCCCTTGAAATCAGTCCCCACTGACCATTGTTTCGGATGTTCGTACGCCGTCAGGCCCTTTCTCTCTCCTATCTCTCTCTAAACTTTGCAAGACAGTTAAAAATCAGTAGCAGTAAAAGCTTATGGTAAGAAAATTAAAAATAAAAAAATTTGTGGTTTGAGGTGGTTTAATTACCAAGATCTAATTATACAGATAAACCGATGCATTTTATTGACATTTTATATTTTGATGCCAATCCAAGTTCAATTTCTTTGTTAAAATTTAACTCATCTTCGGGCAAACCATGTATGTAGGATTTTCGTCATTAGAAATTGAACCCTAGAATGTAATTGTTAAAAGTTTTATAATTTGGAATTTTTTCCTTAAATTGAGACATAGTTGTGAAAATGAAAACATTTTGGATATTTAAAGTGTAATTTTCTCCATCTTATATGTCTTTTTGAGTTCAGATTTTCTGGTATCTTTCATTTAAAATTCGTTGGAGTGAATATCATTTTCTCAATGTGCTCAAATTTTGTAGTTTAATTTATTTTATGAGTATAGACAAGAGTATGATTTGACATTGAATTTTCCTTTTTTTTAGGGTAATGATTTGACATTGTTACCGATGGGCTAAGTTTTTTTTTTGGTGAATAGACTGAAATGTCGAAAATTGCTAGTTCTCATGAGCAGAGAATAATATTGAACTGATAATAAAAAGAAAGAAAGAAAATATCGGATAATATTCGGAGCTGTTCTTAGGTAGCTAGATCTATTTTTTAATTAAATTAGATTTTGGGTCAGGTTTAATGCTGTATATTTTCGTAAATACTTGTTATACTATATTGGTCTAAACAATATCCCCTTCAGTGACTTTGTGAGGCGCATAACTTTTAAGTTAAAAACAACATATTAAGGCAAAGATTAAGAATGTATAGACTTATTGAAAGATTTACCACAAAAGATAAGAGCACAAAAATTTATTTAATTAACACAAAAATTTGGGTATTGACTGGGATTTTGCCAAATTTAATATATTTCATTTCATATACATTTAGCATACTTTGCATTAAGGATATTGAGTATCAACTAAAGATACGAGATTCAACATTTCAACCATGTCATCTATTGGATAATATTGAAATTAATATTCTCTTACTATAATCTGATTTCCATTAAATCTTAGTATTAATTATTTTAATTTCTAAAGATATTTTAATAATTTAATATACGTATATATATTATGTATCTTGATATGCTGAAAGTAACTTATTATTTGATTACTGTAGATTAATTGTTTTAATATAAATTAATTTGCAGTTTCACGTAACTTTCATGCTTATAATTAATTAATAGGTTTAAACGAAATCAAAGTTTATAATCTAATCATGGTTTCCTCTATATTAGTTGGATAATTTTCTTACCTGACTAAAAAGTAGAGCTTCGAAAATTGAAGCGAGACCAACCTGAACCAAAAAATTTCAGTTGTTAGTTATATATTTCCAATAATAAGCAAGAGAAAGAGGAGAAAAAGTAAAAAGAAAAGTCAGCTGTGGCACGTGACTGACCGACGGTGGCACGTGACAGACACAGTAGATAAAAAGCGCAGCAGTTATCAGTAGTTAGTTAAATTAGTCTTGTAAATTGTGACTAATTAGCGCTGTCAGTAAAAGTATTTTAAGCAACATCTAACCGCGGTCAAATGAATTACTAACTAAATAATACTGTTGTTACCGGGTAATTAACCGAGTGGTCTTGGCAGTTAGTTAACGGTCGTTAAGTCTAACGTTTTCTCATCGTGGCAGTCTATAAAATCAATTGAGGCCGTTATGTCGGGCCGTAGCGCTTCTTCTTCTTCTTCCTTCTCATTTTCATACATTTCTCTCTCTAAATCAATCCAATCTGCATATACAGATTGGAGTGCACATTTTATCGAGAGAGAGAGAGACTGGTGCCGTAGTTGTGAAGACAATGGCGGTGGATTCGAAGAAATTGGTGGTGTCTTTGTTTTCAGCTCTGCTGTTTGTGTTTTTCCTTGGAGCTGTGGCTAGAGTTGAGAATTCTCAAACCGCAAAATTGAGGTTTGTCTTTGCTCTCGTTTTTGCTTATTTTCGTTCAGGATTATGATTATTTGAGGATTTGATCCCATGAAGATCAGCAATATTGCTGCACTTTTCCAGCTTTCCCTCACAATGTGTGTGTGTGTGTTTTCATTTTCCAATCGCATTTTCTCTCAATCGCTGAAAGTTACATAATTTCGGAGAGAAAAAACGTTTTTAACTTTTCTAATATTTCTTCTGATTCAGTGCCACGGAGAAAGTGCAGAGCTCCACAAACTCAACAATGGTGGCAAAGTGAGTAGCTGCAAAACTTCAACTCGGTTTTTACTTTCGGTATTTCCGTACTGAATCGACTCGGAGTAACCGATTCTCGGCTGTCTACTTTTTCGCTCTTAGATATCCATCAAATCTGTTCTAGATGTTGCAGCATCAATTCCTGCCGTTAAGATCCCATATCCTTGAATCGATCTCAGTCGTTTATTCAGTTACTGGGCAATTCCCCTCGGATTCCTTCGAGTCTAACAAATTCTTGCTCCATTAAATCTTCCCCAACTTACACTCATTAAATGCGCATTGTTCCGCCCAACCATAATCATGAAAAAAAAAGTATAGGCGGTGGCATATTCGTAATTTCATCTCTTAAGCAGTTATCAGTTGATTCTCTCTCTACATGTGTCTCATGAAAAATCACTTTTTGATGGTTTTAATGGTGCCGAACTTTTGTATGTATAGTGTACGTAAATCCGGGCTCTCTCTCTCTTCCAATACCTAGAGCAGTGAAACACCACTCAATACTAGTGCGTGAGTGTGTGTAAATTTTTGGCATAGTGTTACCACTAACCCTCCTTTTTCCCTCCTCGTGAAATAATATTGATTGCAATTAATCGAAACCTGCATAAATAATTCGCCGCGATTGTCGGTGGCAAACCTGACACCCATGTGGAAATTATTGCAATATATTTTTTTTCCCTTTTCTTGAAAATATCATGTGAATTATTTTATTTCATTAATGGTAAATATTGATGGGCTTGTGGATATTTTTTCAGGTTGGAAGGAATTGATGAGGAGGCCTTGAATAAACATGCTGTGGCTGACCCAGAAGAGGTTGTGAGAATGGTTGAAATGTGAGTGATTTTCATAATCTTTTCCAATTTTTATTTTCTTTTTCAATAATTGCTGGAAATTGCTTTGTGTCCTTTTAGTAGCCATGGTGTCTTTAATGGGTTGAGTGAGAGCATTAACTGACACAATGAGGTTTAGTAGTGGTTGCTGTTAGGGAGTTGGTTCTTGTTGTGGTCCTTTCAGATTGAATGTCACAATTGGAGCAGACCTACCCTACCCACATGCCTTAGCCATATAATACATAATTTATACACACGAATATATCTCTATCTTATTCTATAATAGTGTTAAGTTTATTTAATATCCATTTCTTGTATTCACATTATTGATTTAGGAAAAATGGGTCAATGTTGTTCAGATCACCCCACATGCAAACTGTTGTCAGTCTCAGATTCCCCTTCATAATTCCTTTTATTTCTTTATGCATGTGTTTGAACATGCTTATTTTCATTGGTATTTTTGGTCATTTACATGATGCTTCTTTCCTTCAAAGACTTGGTAAAGTTGAAAAACTGGCCTTGGTTTTGTGGCTTTATTTAGCATAAATGAAGAGCTCTGCTTCTTTATGTGATATCACATTCTGTAAAGTTTGTATCATTTCATTCTAGTCATGTGTGCATGTGTAAGCAAGTGTTCATATTTGTGGAATAATGAAAGAGTTGTTCCACCTTTTTGCACGTGACAGAGTGCCTAATGTTATTGCTCGACTTTAACATGCTTGAAATTGTTCCTGTCAAAAAGGGAAAAGCCCCTAATTGTCCCACTAAATGAATAGAGAGAAAAATATAATGACATAATATGAAATTATTCTGTAGAACATGTTACCTTGCCTAGAAGGAATGGACTTGTGATAGTGTAGTAGATGATGAGGGTAAGTTTGTAATTTTACAGGGCGACCCGAAACAGCACCGAGAGGCGAAAACTCGGATTCTTCTCATGCGGAACTGGCAACCCCATCGATGACTGCTGGCGTTGTGACGCCAATTGGCACAAGAACCGCAAGCGCCTTGCTGACTGTGGCATTGGGTTCGGGCGCAATGCCATTGGGGGCCGTGATGGGCGGTTCTACGTCGTGACTGACCCTAACGACGATGACCCCGTGAACCCCAGGCCCGGCACCCTGCGCCATGCTGTGATCCAAGACAAGCCCCTCTGGATTGTGTTCAAGCGCGACATGGTGATAAAGCTGAAGCAGGAACTGATCATGAACAGTTTCAAGACCATAGACGGGCGTGGGGCGAACGTCCACATTGCCGGTGGAGGCTGTATCACCATCCAGTATGTCACCAATGTGATCATCCATGGCCTCCACATCCATGACTGCAAGCAAACGGGCAATGCCATGGTGAGGAGCTCTCCTTCCCACTACGGGTGGAGGACTATGGCTGATGGTGACGCCATTTCCATCTTTGGCTCGAGTCACGTTTGGGTGGACCATAACTCGCTCTCTAACTGCGCGGATGGCCTCGTGGATGCTGTCATGGGATCCAATGCCATTACCATCTCCAACAATTACTTCACCCACCATAACGAGGCGAGTAGTCTTACCTTGATACATATTGTTACACGTTTCAAGATTACAGTATTGATTACTGATTTGACTGTTGTATGTATTGGTTTTAACAGGTTATGCTCTTGGGCCATAGTGATTCCTATACGAGAGACAAGCAAATGCAGGTCACCATTGCCTTCAATCACTTTGGTGAAGGCCTTATTCAGAGAATGCCAAGGTAATCTACTAGTTGCGTTTGGCCTCTTAAGTCTCTTGAATTTGAACAAACTTGATGAGAACGAAAAGTCGTGAAAATCTGCAGATGCCGGCATGGATACTTCCACGTGGTGAACAACGACTACACTCACTGGGAGATGTACGCCATTGGTGGGAGCGCGAGCCCCACCATTAACAGCCAAGGCAACAGATATCTTGCACCAACCAATCCTTTTGCAAAAGAGGTACTGCACCAAATTATTCTTCCCTCTCTATATATACTGCTTCATAATCTACAGCTTGAAATTGATGGATTTGTTATGATCAGGTGACGAAGAGGGTTGACACGAATCAAGGCCAATGGAAAGGGTGGAACTGGAGATCCGAGGGTGACCTCATGCTCAATGGAGCTTACTTCACTCCATCTGGAGCCGGAGCTTCAGCCAGCTATGCAAGGGCTTCGAGCTTAGGCGCCAAGTCATCGTCCATGGTGGGGACCATTACATCCGGATCCGGTGTTCTTGGCTGCCGCCGTGGGCATCAGTGTTAGCACACTCTCTGCCTACAACACAAAAGGCAACGAATTTTCTTCTTCACTTTCTTTTTGCTCTTTTCCTTTTACCCCTTTTTAGATTGTGATTTGACTCCATTGAAGCACCAACCTATCCATATTATAGTGATTGTTTGTCTATTATCATCCATTCAAACTGGCAAGTGTACATTTTTTACACATGTCCAAAATATCCTCATCTTCTGCATCGCTCACGCCTTCTTCCCGTTGTTGCTCAACCTCGGCCTGCTTCAGTCGAAAGAAAACAATGCTATTCTGGGAGCAGGTGCAGAAGCGTTGTCCACAATCTTTTTTTTTCTTTTTTCCTTTTCTAATGATCCTTCAGTCATGGATTCGTCATATTCTACCACCTCCGGCTCACCATTTGCCTATCCATATCTCTGCTGTCTGCCTTAAGTCTACCGAAATTGTGTTGGCTTTCATTCTCATAGGAACTAAATGATATTGTAATCTTCTCTCTTTCTTTTTTTTAGCTTTTTTCTTTTTTGAGTCATACAAGCTATAGTGTGAATGTCGAAACTTTGAGTTATTGGGGGGGAGAGAGAGAGAGAGAGAGATGAGAACCGTTGTAATACATGATGCATGTTATCAAAGGTTCATTGTCTTTTAGCTTTCTCCACTTCTTTTTGCTTTGTTTTTGTCAATGAAAAGCAATATTGCCGGTTTGTTTGGATGAATCTTGTGTTCACATTTGATTTAAACCATGAATGATCCTTTTGTCGACGAATCCTCCTATTACACTTGTAGTTTCTCAAGGATGGAACGAACTATGAAGCATCAAGTATTGTTTATGCCATTAGTGTGATCCTTTTTTTGGAACTACCACTAATAATAAAATTTGTGAAATAGATATGTTTACAGTAAAGAGATTGATTGACCCTACATCATCTTTATTGTTAGTTGAAAAAGTAAAAGTTCTGTCTCGGTTCGAGAGGCGATAGCATCATACTGTGTCGGCTATTTTCTTCATCTGGCGACAAGTTGTTAGTATTACAATATAGATTATCATAGTAATTGTTGTGGTCATCTAACCTTAATCATGACTGTCTGTTGCCTTTGATCATGTGCAAACGATACTTCACCACCTATCCCTTTTCTATGAGGAAGTTCAGTTTTTGGTGTGTTAAGATAATGATTAAAAAGTTGAGATTTCACATAGGATGCTTTTCCTCTGCTGGAAGTCATATGCAATAACGAGCTGCTGCGGTTAGAATTCGATCTTCTGTCGCAAAATAGTACATATAATTAGGGCCTCCTTTTAACCATGTGTGTAATGGTGTCAACACGTTCGATTGCTCTTTAGTTGGTCCAATATATTTGGAGTCAACACGTTCGATTACTCTTTAGTTGGTCCAATATATTTGGACAAATTACATTTTAATATCTAAATTATTGACAGTTTTACAATTACATCCCAATTTTAAAAAATAGTATAACAGTTAAATACTTGAACTATCAAATTTTGTAATAATTACATCTTGGGGTTCGAGTTCTAGTAACGGAAATCTTACGTAGCACATCAAAAGTTGAGTTGGGTTTTAACAAAAGTAACTAAAAATGAGTTAACATTAAAACGAGTCATTTTGATGCAAAAAATGAGTTGACATCAAGCCCTTAGTGACGATCGATCTTGAGGATTTTCGGCGTTGGATGGAAATCCAACCCCATGCATGGCGTATTGCCTATTTAATTATTATTTCATTTAAATATGGATGTAATTGTGAAAAGGTCTATTTTGAGTATTAAATTATAACTTTTATAATAAAATATTATGAGATAGAGTATAATAATTGATCGTACTCTTCCAGGTTAAGCACTATTTATTTTATTGAAGTACAATCCAATCGATTCTATAATTATATAAAAAAAAGTACAAACCAATCAAAACACAAGCATGATTCTAGCGTATCTGGAAGATTAAATACATTATCGATTCAATTATTTCTGGAAGAGAAACTGTTATGCTCTGATTCATCTATGGTTTCTGCTGTTTGTTTATTTTAGAGCTCTTCTTCCAGTTGTATTAACAATTAACTTTTGAAAACTCATTGATTTTGTATTTATAGTACCATTCGTTTTATAGGACTAAACAAATAATATTTGGGATCCATCTTAAACAGTATGTTCATAACAACTAATGAACAAATAAATATTGGGAAACGATGATTATTCCTCACATGGTCTATGATGATTGTGATTCTCGAAAACTTGATATTACTCGTACAAATTTAACCATTTGGGTTTAGGGCCTCAATTTGTAAGTCGTGTTTGTTTAGCTTTAAAAATAAACATATTTCTGTTCTCGTTCTACCAAGACTAAATTTTCTACAATTTTTATATTTTATTTATTTTTCATTTTACAAGCTTGAAAATCCAAAATAAATTATTTACCTTATTTAAAACTAACAAAAAATAAGTTGTATGCGTGTGTTGGGTGGAGTGATAGATGGTTAAAGACAAAAGTTTCAGGTTCGAGTCTACCGTAACGTGATATTTAAATTTTGTATTTAATTGACAAAAAAATAAAATAAAGGCAAGCTCGAAAAGGTATAAAATATAAATTACCCCATAATTCAATATCATTCTTTTAATCTTGTTAATTTTGGAACTCTGAATTATTGAACTTTTAAATTCATTAAGTTAAAAAAATATTGAAAATGATTTTTGGGCATTTAAATTTGAGAAATGAATTCAAATTAAAAAACTAGAGAAATCAAAAGAATTATTTTAGTCGGTAGAATTGAAAAATGATTACCCAGTGACAAGATAAGAAAAAAGATGTCAAAATGAACAATGAAATGATGTTAAAATTACAAAATAAAAAAAAAAAAGAAAAGAAAAAGGAAAGGGTTAAATAAATGACTGTTGATTTTTAGCAAAATCCTTTTTCCCTGAAAACCCATCACATGTTTATACACCAGCACAAACTTATACCAAAGGGAGTGTTTACTTTTCATAATTAGCATTTTGAATGATTGATTATTTGATGGATTAAATGTGTGATAAGATAATTTTTATCTATCAATCATTTGTTTACTACAAAGGATTAGTGAAGGATTAAAATTGGGATAAATAATTTTTTCTTTATTTGGAGGATTATTTCAATCCTACCTATATTGGTTGGATTAAAATTAATGGAGAACAATTCAAAGGATTAAAATAATCCCGGGTTTTGGGATATTCTCAAATATTAATCCTTAAAAATAAATACTTGATTAGGTTAGATTAATTTTATCTATCCAACCTAATCATGCAAAGTAAACACCAGGGAATTTAGAGTTTCGACTCAACGAGAAAGAAAAAAAATAAGAAAGGGAATTTAATGTTAGCAAGTCACGTGCGAATGTGCCTATGCCACAAACCCATGCATGTGATGTGGGGCCTACATGCCATGTGAACCCAATTTCATTCGCTGTTATCTATTCCTCCAAACTTTAATGAAATTCAATTAACACACTAAAACTTGGATTCTCACTAGTCACTAGTCTACATATATATAATCCAGTAGATACTATTTTTGATCAATATAATCAAATAAAACATTTATCGTCTGTTTTTTATGTGTCCATAAATTTTCTATGTGTTTATATATACGTACACAAATGATGGACTCATCAAGTTTAGTACACGTCATTCAACACCTAATAACAAATTAAAATTAAATGTGTGAAAGAATAAATGATGGAAAACAAATTTATAAAGTTTATTAATATGTTTGAAAAAAGTGAATTTAACGAATTCGATTTCTTAATCACGATTCACAATTAATGTGTACAAAACACTACAGATTCATCTGGAAAAAAAATGTACCATATTTTACATATAAATAAAATTTAATCACAATTTACACTCATATAGTATTCTAGATAAAGATTTTAATATATATCTAATGTATGAAAAATATGTTTTTAAAATTCCAATAGAGGTAAACTTTCGGTTCGGGGGCTCTAGTCCAGGTTCCGAAAATTCGTTTGTGTAATTAATCAGAATTAGGGGTGTGCACGAATAGAACCGAATCGAAAAAATCGACCGAACCGATCGGTTTCGGTCGGTTCGTTTTGAAAAAAGTCGGTTTTCGGTTGGTTCAAATTTTCAATTAAAATCTGTTTTCGGTTAGGTTTTCAGTTTTATATTTTAGGTTCGATCAGAGCCGAACCGAACCGAAAATATTATTTTTATTTTTATATATTTTATATAATAACTAATTAATATTTTAATTAAATAATTAGGATTAAAATGTGTTTATTTAAAAAAAATTATATATAATATATGTTTCGGTCGGTTTTTCGGTCCGATCGAAACCGTTCGATTTTTCGATTCGATTTTCGGTCGGTCCGAAACTATAAATTAGTTCGATTCGGTTCAAAAAAATATGTTCGATTCGATTTTCGGTTTTAAAAATTTCGGTCGGTCGGTCGAACTGACCGACCGATGCACACCCCTAACTATTCGAATAGCTCCAAGTCATTAGTGAACTTATTTTTCTTAAGAAAATTTTGATAAATATATTTACATATGTGTGTGCGCGCGTGCTTTGTTACATAGCTAGCCAGCTTGCACATATCAATGATTACTGTGCAACAAGAATTAGGTGAAAGAAACCCATGATTAGTGGAGATTAAAGAGTAATGTGAACTATTTTAGATCTACTCGTTGCGTTGATTTAACTATGTACGAGATTTATGATTATGTTGGGTGATTCATTTCATTTCAGCTGGAGCATAAACCTTCCAAATCCGAGTTCTATATCATGATTCAATATTAATTAACTCGCGGTAAATATGTTTTGCCATTTTTTACAGTTGAGTCATCATTTCATAGGGTTTAATATAATTATAGGAATGTCACTGCACACACATTTGATTTTGGTTTGAAGTGTTGATTTAGGAGATATAAAATTCACACAAAATGTGTAGAGCAACATCCGGATATAATTTTTATATGATAGTGTTTTTGGCGTCGCAATTGTAAAGTCAACTTTATAAATATAAGAAAGTACAAAGCTCATGCTAGTTGATTAAATTATCCCTAAATATATATAATCGTAATATAGTACACACAAATTTGCATTTGATAGGATATACCAACCTCTCGCGCCCAACAGCAGTGGATATGGCCAAACAAACAGCCCGCAGTTGGCTAACCTAATGTTCGCTCTACTCGGTTACGCTTAAACGACGATCCTCAAACCCTAATTATGGGTAACGGTAATGAGGTATGGTAGTAATCATGGGTAATAATGGTGGAGATCATAGTGGGTTATAGGAGAATGATGGCCCGCTAATCAAGGGATTAGTGGCAAGGTTTACGTTTTGTATAAATAGGAGTTAGATTGAAGGTAAAATGGTTAGCAAATTATCAATACTAGAGCCCTTTGAGATACTTGTAATCAAATTATAGTAAACATCTTGAGGATCATCTCCTCCGTGGACGTAGATCTTATTCTTGATCGAACCACGTAAAAATCTCTTGTGTTCTTTATCGTTTTATAAATCTTGCATACTAGATTTATCATTGGCGCCGTCTGTGGGAAATCTCTTGAACAAAAGTCGAGTTTTCTACAATCTAATGGCAAGGACACGTGCAAACGCTAATCGCCGGCGATGTCGGTAACAACCGTGCGGAGGGCGATCGGTGGTCACACAACGCCGGGAAAGGGATTGCGGACGCCACCGGCGGTCACACACCGAGGGCTACATGGAGAATGCTTCCATACACCTCGGGATCGTCGCCCCAACGAAGAGGAGGACACCGACCTCAAAGACCGGTGAGCAGTGAGGTTCACCGCCCCACGAGGTCCTCGGTCGGCGTGTCCGAGTTCCTCAATGCCAACCTCAATCAATTCCGAGTTTCCTCAACGAGGAGGACAAGCGGGCGGGCCCTCAAGAGTGCCGAAGTGGTGATTACAGCAATCGAGGTCGTTACCTCTCGAAACAATCAACGTTCACCACGGCATAATGATCGCCCGATACCGTGGTTCATTCGTCCTCATACCTCCGCGGAGCCGTTCTCCACCTCGACGTGATACCCATGTGAATGGGCGGGAAAGAAGGGAGGAAAGACGGTCGAACTCCCTCGAAGAGACGACGACGCCGTTATCGATCTCCCACTCCCGGAGAGGGATGGTAACGAACTCCCGGATTCGACCGACACGGACTTAATTATTTCTCCTTTTCAAGGAGATTCGGATAGACCCCGCCACGCGATACCGGGCTCCGAATATTGCTGCATACGATGGCCTTGGAGATCCTTCTGACTTCCTATTTGCCTATACCACCAATATGGCAAACCAAGGGATGGAAGATTTCCATATGTGTAAGGTCTTTCCCGAGGTGCTAATCTCCAACGCTCGACGTTGGTTCACCTCGCTTCGCCAGAACAGCATCCATTGCTTCAAAGACCTCATGGATCAGTTCAAATGACGTTTTTACCAGAAGATGCCGCCTCAACAACCTTCGTCCGATCTGCTTACAATCCGTCAAGGACGGGACGAAACAATGTCGAATTTCGTCTCCAGATTCATCATGGAATCCCTTAAAATAGATGAGAGTAACGATCTCTACATCATCAACGCATTCAAGAACGGGATCCGACACGAGCTCGAATAAAGAGATCACCGTGAACGACCAAAGGCGCTAGTCGTCTTTGGACCCCGTTGACAACTTTGTCGAAGGGACGAGTCGGATCGGAAGAGAGAGATCCGGGATGAGCGGATCGAGAGAGGAAACCGGAGGATCGGGGTCGAGTCTTTGAGCAGAAGTGCGTTCGAAAGAATAAAGAAGGGCGATGAGAATCAAGGTGGGACCTCGGCAAAACCACAGTAATAACGATCGCCTCTATTCAAATCCAGTATGAAATATTTGAGCTTCACATCGAGCTCTTTCAAAACCTCCTATGAAAGGAGGATCCAAAAAGTCAACGGAAAGTATTGTGACTACCACCAAGGGTGCGGTCACGATACGTAAGATTGCAAGTCCTTGGGCTCACAGATTGACGAGCTCGTCAAGGAAGGGCCGAAGAAGTACACCGCCGATCCGGGCGGGTAATAAAAGCGCAGAGGGAAAATGGAGGTGGTAACAAGCTGGACCGACCTCAGCGGCAACCCGACACGAAGATGACGAGGCGAAGGTCCCAATGCAATGGAGCGAGTTTACGCTATAACCGGACTGCCGGTTAGTACGACGAGGTCGTCGCTTAGAAACAAGCTGGAGGTCGACCCAAGAGCGAAAAACAAGCGACTCGGGATGGAGAAAATATTGTGTTCTCCAAAGACGACCCAAGACCTAAGATCATGCCCACCGGGATGCCATTACAATACAAGGTGTGGTGGGTAACAAGAATGTACATCGGGTCTACATTGACATCGGAGCCTCCGTTAGCATCATATTCGAGCTGCTGGATAAACTTGATGTCGGAGGAATTAGTACACCGCACCTTCTTCGATTGCGGAGCTTTACTCAAGAGGCGGTTCAACCCGAAGGTGTCATTACCCTTCCGGTCATCATGGAGGTCGCGCCCCGTGTCGGTCACCAAAGCTATTCAATTTTTTCGGTCCGAGCTCCATACAACATTATCACGGGAAGAGATTGGTCAGATGCAACCGAGCCGTCTCGCCTCCGTACCACCTCACCATTAAGATACCCACCCCGTGGGAGTGTTAAGCATTCGGGGTGACCAAGCGGCTAAAGAATGCCTACGAGTCTCAACCCAAGATGCGGCCTTACCTCGGGCCTAGCAATTCTGAACCCTCGAAGTTGCCACCTCGGGATGATCGTCGAGAATCTTCACTATACGATGACGACCTTCCAAAGTTGTCGAGGTTGGTACCCAAGGTTCGGTCGATATTCGTCAACAGTCATGCAGCTTCTAAGGAATATAGAGATGTATTTGCATGGTCTCCATTGGATATGGTGGGGTCTCGCCCGAGCTCATAACTCATCGTCTTAACATTGATCCGCCACTAAACCAGTTCGCGAAGAAGAGAAGTTTTGCCATGAGCGAAGCGGTCATAAGAGACGAGGTAACCCAACTCGTGGAGGCTAAAATCAGCAGACGAGGTTAAATACCCAACTTGGATGGCTAATCCGTTGTAGTTCAAAGCCGAGGAGGATGGCGCGTGTCGACTATACCGACCTCAATAAACACCGCCTCAAGGATGTTACCTCTCCCGACATTGACAAGAAGGTGGAAGCATTGGTGGGACATGAGGTCTTGGTTTCTGGATTTATACAAGGGATACCACCAAGTCTTGATGAGCCTGAAGACGCCCAAAAGCGGCGTTCATTATCGACTTGGTGTCTTTGCCACCGAAGATGCCTTCGATGCTAAAAACGCTGGAGCTACCTACCAAAGAATGGTGGACGCGATCTTCAAGGATCACATAGGAGAAATTGTTGAGGTCTATGTCGATGATATAGTAGTCAAAAGCAAAAAAGCTGAGAACTGCGCCATTGACCTCGAAACTATTCTTCAGCTCCTCAGGTCGGCCAACCTCAAGCTCAATCCCCAGAAGTGCACATTCGTGGTAAGAACGGGTAAATTTCTGGGGTGCTGGGTTTCTCAAGAAGGCCTGAAAGCCAATCCTACCAAGGTGAAAACGGTGCTCGACATGCGGATCCCAAAACCATCCGTGAAATACACACACTCACCGGATGCCTAGCCGCCTCACCGATTCCTATCTCGATTGCCGAAGCGCCTTCCTTCTTCAAGATCCCGAGGAGAGTTCAGATTTCACTGGCGGGAAGAACACCAAGTCGCCTTCACACGGTGAAGGAATATCTTGCCGACTGCCACACTATCCGCCCCAAAGCAAGGTGAAACTCTATCGTTATATCCGCCACCTCGGACGAGGCAATTAGTGTTGTACAGTGCGAGATGAGATGGGACGGTAACTCCCATCTACTTCATTAGCCGTGCTCTCAAAGGACCGAGACGAGGTACACCAACCTCGAGAAGGTAGCTCGGCCTTAGTGAAGCCAAACGACGCCCGGCCTTACTTTCAAGCTCATTCGGTCCGGTACTAACGGACTTACCTCTAAGACAAGTCTTATCAAAACCGAGTCATCTCGGACGTATAGCTGTGGGCACCTGGAGCTAGGCGAACACGATATCTCATACTCCCCCAGGCCGGCCATAAAAGGACAAGCCCTTGCAGATTTCCTGGTGGAGGTCAAATTCACCGAGGTCGCCTCTACCAGCGAGGTCACTCCCATCCCCACGGCGGAGGAACCTGTCCTTGTATCACCCGTTGATTGTTGGCAAATGTATGTAGACGGTGCCTCATGCAAGACGGGCAGCGGAGCAGGCATCCTCCTCCTCGGCCCAGATAAGCAAGAAGTGACATACGCTCTGCGGTTTACCTTCCCGACCACCAACAATGAAGTGGAATACGAAGCATTGATCTCTGGACTCCGCCTAGCAAAGGAATTGAAAGTAGATAAAGTCCAGATATTTGGAGATTCCCAGGTCGTGGTAAACCAAGTATTAGGTACATCTGAGGCTAAGGAGGATCGAATGAAGCAAGACCTTGAGAAGGCAAAGAGATCTTGGCCTCATTCGGATACTTCAAGATAATCAAATCCCACGAGGGAAAACAGCCGAGTGACATCCTTAGTAAATTGGCTTTGTCATCGGCAAATCCGCCAGTAGAGGAAGTTCATTCCAGAAGCATTGAGGCGCCTCATATCAGCGTTATCTTAGAGGTGAACCAAACCGGACGACGCCTAAAAGCATATCTGGAAGTTGGCATACTACCTCAGGATCGTGGAGGCCGAAAAGATGATGGCGAAATCCCGTAGTATCTCATGCATGAGGGCGCTCTCACCGGAAGTCTTACCTTCAACCCTCCCGAGGTGCCTCGGGCCGAAGAAGTTCGACCACGTGCTCAATGAAATTCACCGGTGGTCTTGTGGAAGCCACATCGGTCGCGAGCTCTCTCAAAGAAGACGCGAGATCGGGATATTACCGCCCACCGCAAGATTCGCCGAGCTCGTCAAAAGTGCCCGGTGCGATTCACTCCACGGTCAGCGCCTCGATCGATCTAAGCAACTGCGAGTCCATGGCCTTTCATGCGGTGGGGATCGACATTGTTGGTCCGTTCGACCGAGCACCGTGTCGCCGATACTTAGTCGTAGCCATAGACTACTTCACAAAATGGGTCGAGGCCGAACCACCATCGAGCCTCACGGCGGGAGAATTGAGCCGTGTGGAAAAATATAGTGCGCCGCCGTCATACCGCACGCTCGGTCTCGGACAACGGCACCCAATTCAGACAAAACTTCAAGGTGGTGCGAAGAACTTCGGATCGATCAACGTTTCACCTCGATCGCATACCCACAAGCGAATGGCCGGACCGAGGTCACCAACCGCACGATCGCACAAGGATTAAAGAAGAGGTTGGACCGAGCTAAAGCGACCGGATCGAAAATCTCCTCAAGTCCTCGGTCCTCTGGGACCACACCTCGGACGTCGACGGGAACCCCTTTCACCGGGTCACGGTGCGAGGCTGTCATACTGGCCGAGATCGGCGCGCAAGCCCAGCACTCTTCACTTCGATCGGGCGGGGAACGAGGAAGACCAGCGAGCAAACCTCGACGCCTCGAAGAGAAGCGCGAGCTAACCTTCATAAACGAAGCCAAGTATAAAGCCCGTGTCGCACGGCACTACAACAAAAGGGTCAAACCTCCGCGTTCCAAGTAGGCGACCTCGCCCTACTGAAATAATGAAGCCGAGAGAGCCGAGGCGTCTTAACAAGTGGATCCAACATGGGAAGGCCCATACCGTGTTCACGAGAACCTTGGTAAGGGGCTTACAAGCTATCTCACTTATCCGCGCGCTTATCCCCGAACACGGCATATTTCTCATTTAAGGAGGTACTTTACATAGTTTTGATTTCGGATCGACCTTATGTTAGCCTCCTTACTTGCCTTGTCAAGTGCGATGTCATATATTTGTTGAATAAAATATTTATTTTATAATGAATATTTCATTTCGCTTCATTTTATTAGTATGCGAACATCTATTTGGATATACCGATTTAACCTTCACGAGGGACGCCTCACGAAGATAAAAAACCCCACTAAGTAGGGTACTCACTAGCGCTACCGCACTCGTAGATTACTCATTGAATTGAGCGTCTCAAAGGCAACGCATATGGACTACTCACTAGTTTGAAAGTCTACATGCATGCATACAGATTACTCATTAAGTTGAAAAAATCTACATGTATAAGACATCCAAAATTGGATCTCACCAAATTATGGCAAAGTATACAGTATAAATACATTTACGACCAAACGAAGTCCTAAGCTATGTTTATACCTCTCAAGAGGAAAAACGTACACTTCGAAACGAGTCTAAATACATTTATACCTACTAACAAAGTCCTACACTATGTACGCTCATTCGGGTTTCCGGGCTCCGCCTCGCCGAGACTCACTGAAGCTGAGATAATTTTGAACGAAATCCCCAGTTCGGCGATGGATACCCGGAATGAACTCTGTGCCTTCCACCCAATCTACGAGGACGGCACCACCTCGGCCTGCTCCGGGAGTAGTCTGACTCGACGCGGGCGGATTCCGCCTGGGAATTAATCCGCACCGAGGCCACACCTCGACCTCGTGAACTCGACGGACCGTGACTATGCCCTTGTCCCGAGCTCTAGCCCTTCCACGCCGATTTGCTGCCGCGCCCTCCCTCCGAACCGCCGAGCGCCGCCCTCTATCGTTCCTCCATCGGATGGACCCATTTGTGAGGCTTGGCGTGATCAGCGTAGCCGCCTCCTCTTCGTGCTCTTCAATTATGGGATCGCCGAGGCCCACTGTAGATGCTGTGGCGGGCGGGGCATGCGTCGCTTATGAACGATCTCATACATCCGCATGTATTTCGTGACGTAGTCGAGGTAGTCTTTAAAATTCTTGCTATTTGGACCTCCTCATCCTCAATACCATGCCTCCGCCAACAAGCTCGAACTCGATCGTCGGCTTCAGATATAGTAGTTCCCCATCCGCGGATTACCTCTTCGTACTCTGCATGCTCTTCCGAGATCCGAGCGAACCTGCGTTGTCACCAAGTCGTTCCTCATGCGGCATCGATCGTCCGTGGATCACATCTGCAGATAAATCACCCCCGGACTTCGAGATGTGTAATCCTTAACTTTAACGCCTCATTTTCAGCAGGAGGCGGGCCACCCGATCGCCTTCATGCAACTTCTGTTTCGGTTCGGTCGACGATGCCGGTGACGTCCATCTTGGCGAACACGGGTCATTTCGGCGACCGACTCCTCCAAATGTGTCACCTCTTCATCCTTCTCGGCTAGAGCACCTCGGACTTCTTTCGCCTTTGTTAGCAATTCATGATCCAAATCAAGTATTGAGGAAGAATGCTAGAAATAAGACAATACACGCGCATTTTAACAAGATATTTCTATTATTCAAATGGAAGTTTCAGGCAACACGTGGTCCTATCGACCCCGCAAATCGCCTATTACATTAGGTCCATCGACCTCGTGCTCATTGCCGGACTCTCCGACCTCCCGCGCGCTCACGCTTCCTCCACTGGTGGCCGATCTCGGAACGAATGTCCGAGCTCGGACCTGCCGCCTCGGTTTCGGCCCTCAACTCAGCAAGGAATGCTTGAAGCTCCAAGTCTTCATCTTCCTTACATTGAGTTACGGCCTCCGCCGTCAGGAGTGAGGCAGAAGATGCCAAGGCATCCACCACGGGAAAAGAGGTCGCCCCAGCGATTATGCGAGCATAATTCTTGCATACCTCCAGATGGTCGACCTCAACCCAACCGTGTTGGGCCTTGTCAAAATCTGGTCTCTCGCCGCCAACTTCTAGGTGGGCACAAATCACTGCGGCCTCATCACAAAGCAGCCTGTGTCGGAGATGAAAGAGGAAAACTCTCCGACTGATAAGCTCACTTGGCGAAGGCCCTCAAGATAGGTCCTCGCCCCGCCAGCAGGCGCTTGTCTGTGCCAGCCTCCTCCTCACCTCGGCAGCCTCCTCTTGGCGCTCCACTTGCACGGGCCACTGCAAGGCCCGGTCCTTCTTCTTGAGGGCACTCTCAGCGGCCATCTTTGCCACTTCGGCTCCTTCAGCTTTCGCCTTAGCAAGTTCGGCGTCCGCCCTAGAAGCATCCAGCGCGGATTCAGCCGCGGCCCTCAGTCTGTCCGCAGTGGCTAGCCTTCTCTCCATGGCCTCATATTGCGAGGCGCCCTCAACGATAAGCCCGGCCATGCGGTGCATCTCACCTGCCATCGAGGCCGCATCCTGAATATGGAACAATTAGCAACAAGTAACAACAAACTTACAAGGAGAAGGGTAGCGACTTATACCTTTGGGAAGGATAAGGAAGTGCTGGAAGCCGGCACCTCGGCCGAGGCGGCCATGGACCTCGATCTCCGGCGTTGGGCCCGAGGTCGTCGAGGACCGGTCATCAAATCTTCGTGGCGCCCACCACCACGTACATTGGGTGGACTCGCTGCCTCGCCTTCTTCCTCGCGGGCTCCCTTCGTTCGAGGAGGCGGTGGCGAGATCGGCATATTGACTTCTCTCGGTCGGGTCAACCTTCACCGCATTCAACATGAGAATTTCATTAGCACCACAAAATCGACGAGGGAAATAAAGATAAGAAGGTTGCCTCACCCAAATCGAGACTCGACACCGGAGCTTCGACCTATGACACTCACCAAAGATCGCTCAAGTCATCCTCGGTATAGTTGATCGACAGATCTCACCCATATCGCTCAACAGCCTCCATAGGCCTGTGGGATTAATTTTCACGCCCTTCATCGCCCGAGGCCCCACTCATACCTCGGATACCCCTCAGCCCGCAAAAAGAAGTATCTATTTTGCCAGTGGGATACCTTCGATGGGGAAGCAATTTTAAACTTCAGACGAGGTGACAGGTAATATACTCCTCCTATAGACTTGATGCTAAAAAAACGCATCAAGACTTCGAAAGAGAACCCCTCGCCTATGCCATAACAGGCCAACCCTAGCCCAACCGCCGACCTAATAGAATTGGAGGTCAGTTGGCATATAGGGATCCGAAAATACTCTTGAAAGCTAAGGAAAATGGGGGCAAAAGGAAATCTAAGCCCAGCTATTAAGCTATCTACAAAAATGGTAATAAATCCCTCCGGAGGGGCCATCGCCCTATCATTGGGTTTCGGCAAGCACCACCATGCATCCTCTGGGATGTGGTATTTCTCAGCGACCACCAGAAGCTCCTCTATCGTCAAAGTTGATTTCGCCCCACCAATCCTGAGGCCATCCCATACCGAAGACACTGGTGAAACCCTAGAACTAAGTCCTATGGATTTACCTAGGCGGTTATGGCATATATAATCCCTTACATTGGGATCTTGACGGCCAGAACCCGAAGCCGAACCAGAGTTATCAGAGCGAGAAGAGGAATGAGAAGGTGAAGAATACATACTTACTTTTTCTGGAGCGAGATTTCCGATTTCTTCAACAAAGTGTGAAAGAGGAATTGGGGATTTCTAAGGTTATACTCTCTGGATTCAAACGTCGAAGGAGAAAATGAACAGTTGCCTCTTTTAGACCTATTTATAGGATAAATGGCGCCTAAAAATCTGCCGTTTCGTTTATTACACGTGCCTATTTACGGTTGGATGTGTGACCGACGCCAGCAAGACTTTTGAAGTGCCCAACTACACTTTGGCGTATGACGTACTCTCGGAAAAGCAGACCGCCACCGATCATGTGATGATTACTACGAGTTCGGACATCGGACTACGCCCATGTCCTAATACCAGAAGTATTTCAGGTCGGACCTCGACCTCCTCCTGACATCGGATCTCGACTTCAGCTAATGATTTTGAGTTCGGGCATCGGGTGCCCCATGTCCACCTCGGACCAGGAAGTATTTCGGTCATACAACAAAGACAAACCTTCAACGAAAACTTGACCAAGAATATCCGCCCGGCAAAGCACATTCTCCGCCACCCGGTAAGGCTATTCTCGACTTTTTCGGGGGCTATGATAGGATATGGCCCAACCTCTCGTGCCCAACAAGAGGGATATGGCCCAACAACAGGCCCCAAACGAGTGGGCTAACCTAATGTCGCCTCTACTGGTTACGCTTTAAATGACGATCCCCAAACCCTAATTATGGGTAACAGTAATGAGGTAACGTAGTAATCATGGGTAATAATGGTGGAGATCATGGTCGGTTATAGAGAATGATGGCCCGCTAATCAAGGGATTCGTGGCAAGGTTTACGTTTGTGTATAAATAGGAGTTAGATTGAAGGTAAAGGGTTAGCAAATTCATCGAATACTAGAGCCCTTTGAGATACTTGTCGAATCAAATTATAGTAAACATCTTGAGGATCATCTCCTCCGTGGACGTAGATCTTATTCTTGATCGAACCACGTAAAAATCTCTTGTGTTCTTTACTGTTTTTATAAATCTTGCATACTAGATTTATCAGCATTATAAATTAACATGTGATCAGGTAGAAAGCATCTAATATCTAGGAATTAGAAATAATTATGTTCATAGATTTTGATTAAATGAAGGATCATGATTGATTTCCATATTAAATGATATATTTTTATAATAATGCTTCTTTATATATACGAGAATGTTTTTTATAATGGTTATTTTGTAAATAACCTATACTTACCATACTAATTAATGTTGTAAACTTTGAAGCCATTCTATTAATTAAAATGGTTAATAAAACATTTGCAAACTTTGGTATGAATTTGATTCTCGACATGCTTTTATAAATTGGTACAATTATAATATAACTTTTAAATTTGTAGCACAATAGACAAGGGTTAACTTTTATGTCAACTGAAAAAATGATTTGACATGATTTTGTTTCATACTGGCATAAAATCTTTCATATATTAGAAACTTATCACTCAAGGAATGAGACTTGAAATGGTGTTGTCGAAATGTATTACTGTTTCTATTTACTACAAATTCAAAATTGGTTTTTATCATGCAACAATTCATAAAATATATCAAAAACCAAAATCAGATCAAAATTCATGATTTTTTTTAGCAATTAACAGATCAACATTCATGATTTTTTTAGCAATTAACCGAATATAATTACAAGATATATGATTGTCTCACCTCTAACACTAAGGGTGCGTTTTTTATGGAAAATGGTGAAAATATATATTTTCACTATTTTTCTACCCTTTTCATGTGTCCAATGGGGCTGATAATTTTTTTTGGACATGAGATGGAATTTTTTTTCGGGTAGCCCCCTTTCCCTATTTCCACTCCAATTTATGATAATATTTATCATGTGGTATTGATGTGTTAATCTTTTATTATATTTGCTAATTTAGAAAAAAAAAGAACCACTAAAATTGTAATAAAAATTTCCCACTTTTTTATTTCTTATAATAAATTTGCAATCAATGATAAACGCACCCTAATAGAATTACATAATATTAGATAAAAGCATTAGGCTGACGATTGTACACGTAAAAAAAATCACAAAATTCATCGAATTCAACTTCGACTCTAATAGCGATGTTCATTAAAAAAAGAGAATTTAGGATTTTACTGTAAAAATTGAAGACTTCATTAAGCTCAACTACAGAACAGTCTCTGTTGTGCAATAATGTCCAATTTATTCGTTGGATATTAATTAGGTAGATTCATAAAATGTGGGGATCAAAGTTAATAATTCCAATTAATGAGTTCGTTGAACATTTTATATGCTTATAGTTTTGTATAGCTAATTAATTTTATCTTCAATTAATGTGACATCACTACAAATTTCAGCAGAATATGTATTCTCATTTGAACAAATCTGATTTGGAATACAACACATCATAAATTCCTACAAAATGCTATGAGATTCAATATCTCTGGAGTCAATGTCACACACGTCCTATTATAAGTAGGTATTTTTTATTAATTTAAATAGGTATTCTTCATTTCAATTAGGGAATAGTAGTAGGGATATTTGATCATAAATTCTATGTCGGGATTATCTTATATTTAATGTTGATTAAACTCATATTGCAAAGTCGTGTAGCGGTGAATAAAAATCGAATCGAATAGAACTGAACCGAAATTAGCGATTTGGTTCGGTTTGTACAGTAAAATGGTTCGGTTTCAAAATTTCGAAACCGAAATTAATTCGGTTCGGTTTCGGTTTGGGAAAAAAAATCGATTTTCAAACCGAACCGCCCGAATTTATTTTATTATATATATGTTATTTATATTATTAATATTTAAATTGGTTAATATTATATATATTTTATAATATTTATATTAATTATAATTTAAATTTGATTAAAACTGAACCGAACCAAATATTTTGGTTCGATTTCGGTTCGATTTGGATATATAAAACGGTTCGGGATGATATAATCTATGTTGTCAACTTCACGACTCGTGTGATTATATATTATGCCCTACTTAGAGACCTATCCATTAATTCCCTCGATAATCCATCGAATAGAGGATAAGGTCAAAGGCTCAGACACTGTTCCCTTTATTAAATGTAAATAATAATTATATTTTTTGGGAATAACGTTTTATTTCCTAAATCGTTAATCATTAAATAAAAGTATTATGAACTATTACTAGTTACAATAAAATATATGAATTATTTGAAAAGTAAAAAAAGTACCCCTAATACACAAACTATCTTAACACTAATAAATATATTCGCCGTTCGATCTCCAACAAGTTATTTCGAAATGACCAATGACTCAACACCACATTTATCTTTTAATAAATATACCATGTGGTTTAAAAAAAGATAGGTATAGGCTGATGGAACACGTCAGAAATCTAACATCGGAAATAGATCACTTGGTTATTTATGTTAGTTTCTAGATAATTTATGTATTTTATTGTAATTATGAATAGTTTGGAATATTTTTATTAAATGACCAATAGTGTATGACATAAACTATAATTTTCAATGGGATGGTTTCCCGGGCAAAATTATACCAAATTTTGCACTCCAATAAATACACCGATTCTATACTAAATCCCAACGAAAACAAGTATCACCACCGACAGAAATTTACAAATTATCACATTTGAAAATTTAACCATTTTGTATAATTTGTAAGTTATTGCAAAAAACATGAGTTTTATCTAGTGCACACAAAAAGTAGTAGTTACAAATTTCTCATGAATAATTTTTTTTTACAAACGAGTCAATCTAAAAGTTGTTATAAGTTGTGTACGAGTTGAAGTAATATACTTGTACGATAATTTGAAATTCATAACAATAAAGTTATTTAGGTACTTCATTGAATGAATAGTTTGAAATATATCTATATATATATATAGAGTTTGGTTCAAATGAAAACCATTCTTATCCTAAAAACTAAGAACCAAATAAATTAGTTATGAAAGTTGATGAATCCGTTGAGAAACTTAATGAATTCAACAATTTAGAATTTTTCACCGGGTTCGAATCCATGAGTGTGAAAATTTTTATTTTTGGATTCAAGAACTTTCCCAACGGATTCATCAACTTTCACCGTGAATTCATCATTTTTGATTCTCACGTTTTCACAATAAAATGGTTCTCACGTTAACCTCCCTATATATATATATAATTCGTTAGATATCAAACCTATAAGTCCAACCACAACCTTAGTCAGATACAACATTTATTTCTAATATAAAACTTCTATTTATTGTTTACAAACTTCAAATTTCATAGAAATTTACAATTTTAGCCTACGATCGAAAATCTTGTGTTGGAAAATGAATCGGTCATTTGATTCTAACGTGAAGTTGACAGTCAGATTAACAAAATACACTACAAAAAAACACGAACAATGACGGAAAAATCCGTCGCAAAACATCAAAAATCCGTCAGAAACCCAGTTGACGACGGATCGTAGACGGATTTGTACCGCCTCTAAAAACCTCGTTGTTAGGCATACAACGACGGTAAAATTCCGTCGCAAAATTTTGAACGGACTAGCGACGGACTTATCCGTCGTTGATAGATTAGTCGTTTGACTCGCCGTTTGTTACGTTGAATTAACGACGGAAAAGTCCGTCAGAATTCAGCGACGAAACAATTCCGTCGCTAAATTATTTGGGTAATTCCGTCGAGATCCGCCGCAAATAACGACGGACTTTTTACGCCGCTATATAATTCCGTCGTAATTGAGTCTCGGATCCGCCGCAACATCTGCTCGCTATTCCGTCAGAACTGTCGTAATCTGCGACGGATTTTTCCGCCGCTAATAGAGTCCGTCAGATCCGTCCGTACACCACGACAAATTAGATTCTGTTCCGCCTCGAACCGCCGTGATTTCGACTTAATTCGCCTCTATTCCGCCGCTATCCTTAAAATATTTCAACGACCGGTTTGATTATGTTTTACCCGTGTTTTTACCTGCTCAATACATCCACAATCATCACAAATTCATCCACAATCATCACAAATCCAACAACATCCACAATCATCACAAATCCATCCACAATCCATCCAAATCCACAATCCAAATCATCACAAATCCACAATCCAAATCACAAATCCACAATCCATCCACAATTATTCAATACATCCACAATCTGATAATTCACAACAACTATTCGATACGGAGTTATAAATCCAAATCTAAATCCAATTCAACAATTCAAATCCAACAACAACAATTCAAAATATCCATAAATGAAGTAAAACGATAGATAGGAATCAATATGGTGGAGGGTGGTCGAGGTCCGATCGCTACTCGAGTCCGATAGGAATCGTTGGAATGTCTCTGTTGAGCTTCCATCCGAGCTTGAAGACGTTGAAGCATCGGTGCATGCTCACTCTGTTGTGCTTGAATCTCGCCTCGATCGCTCACGCCTCCTTCTCCAACGCAGTTGCTCGACCATCCGCTCTCTCTAACTTCATCCGCTCCTCCATCTCCGCTAACTGCTCGATATCCGGGAGACTCCATACGAGAAGTCATTGCAGAGCCGGAACTAGAGTCGCTCTCCATGAATGTACGTGAGAGAACCAAGACCAAACAATCTCTTTTTCTTCGATGCGCGCCTCAGGGATACCCTTGAGGATCCGAGTCCTATCTACTGGCTCTCATCCGCGGCGGCTGAGTCAAAATCAACTTGGTCCTCCACCGCTCCTCGTATTTGCGGTAAAATCGCTTAACTTTCCAAATAGAAGTTATTTTACATCATTACCATATTTAATATTTAATCTACTTACCGCGATGCTACGAGCCTTCCCATCTCAGATAACTTCCATCGGGAGCGACATGATATTTTCGAAAACATCCCACGGACCTCGTAAATATGGACTCCACGTTCTCGGCCTATTCATTCATTCAAACATTATTAATGCACACGTAGGTAAATGATAATAAGTATTTGTGTGCATATAATAGAGGTACAGATTGCTACTTAAAAATAAGAAAATTAAACAAGCTTCATTAATGATGTTTTAATCCAATTAGTTTGTATCTAATAACTTAGCAATTAATGATTATGATATATGTGGATGAAAGCGAACAACATTAAAACCTAAATTGAATTCAAAACTAAATACTTACAATCTTGGTAGCATAATCTAAAGCACATCCGAGCCACCCCGTGCTTAACGATCCCCGCCCCTCACCATCCGGCTCGTCATCCTACTCCTCCTAGCTTTTTCTCGCCTTAGTCCGCACCTCAAGTCGATTCCAATAATCTTGCCACGCAGGCCAATCCGATCTGGGAATGAATTGAGGTGGCGCGTCGTCAGCTCTGTGCCTCTTGATCTTATGAATAAGATCCTTATATCTCACTGCCGCCTTTTGGCACCATGCACGGTAGACTACTTCAGTAGACAAAGCGGCGCGATCCCGTGAAATAATTAAAGCATAAATTTGAAAATGATACATTTGAAATGCACATTCATATATATTTTGAATTACAAAACATCACATATATACGATAACCAATACATGAAAGACAAGTTGCACTAAAAAATTTCATTTAATGAACTTGACTTAGAAAGCACCTCACTTCATGGCTAAACCCCCCAAGATCCTCTTTACCTCCATGTTAAAAGCTTTTCAATTTTTACAAGTCCTCTAAAGGTAAAATACATATCCATATATCTTATATAGTGTTGTGTCACAATTGTTTCCTTAGGGATCACATTTGATAAATATTATTTGAACCTTAAACATCATTTTCAACAAAAGGATATAAATATTATCAAATTAACTATCACTTAGTCGAAATAAACCAATATACTTGAATGTAAATCAATAATACCTGAAAGTCTTGAAAATACACCCGCCTCGATCCTCGGGGACCATTTCCAACCTGAAACCCCGATGGTTCATGACCTTCGAACGACTCGGTGATCACATGTGCAACATCATGCGATGGACATAAAATCCTACAATTGAGTTAAAATAATATACATTATATTCAAATAAGTACAATTGAGTTAAAATAATCTAATTAACTATAGGTACCCATTCACAATAGTCAAGGTCTTCTTCCCCATCGTCTGGTCTGCAGACCCACTGCTCGACCCCTCTCCTCCACCGATAGTAAGTCCTCCTACCGAGGCGCCAACTCCTTCATCTGAGGAGGTAGATGCAGAAATATTCCTACGATCACTAGGATCGACTCCTCTACCTCGTCCTCGACTTGCCATCTGAAAATAGATTTGGTACGTTACTTTAATAATTTTTTATTCTTCAAAAGTTATCAATTGTGCTGAATTTGGTTTCTGTTAGCTATTTGTTTAAACATTGTCATTGGAAAAGTTACATCTACAATATCTTTCAAGAATATTTATTTATAACTAACACTAATTCTGATGGTTATCTCGAGCTATATATCTTTGATGTTCTAGTAGACTTTGTAAATGCTTTTATATAATTTCATTTGGATTTAGGTAAGTCTTTTATGAGGTGCTAGGGTTTAAAGGCTAATTAAGAGTCTAAAACCGTCCCGCTTGGGAGGAGGTTGGCGCGGTGGCTAGGGTTTTGTGGATGGCGGCTTAGGAAGCGGCTGAGGAGGTGGCGAGGTTGGTGGACGAGTTGGATTTCACGGTTTGGTTATTGGGTTTTGGATGTTTGATGCACGTGGTTGTATATATAAAGATTTTACTTACTTAGGTTTTAACAGCATTTTCACATCCGACATGTGATCGTGTGAGGCCTTCTTTGGAGGTTATGGCGTATATCTTGTTTATGTGTTTTTGCTACAAATTAGTTCGTTGATGCTACTTGCTTCTTTACAATAAACACTTAAATATAGAGATTAACTGATTATGTTGTGATGTGGAGGAAGCTATTGCTTATCTAACTAATTAATTAAATGAATTTCTAAATATGTTTATACACAAAATAAGAAGAAGAAAAAGTGTATGTTAATCGAGTTTATTTTTTTTAAAAGATGAAAGTTCGGTAATGTCGAATTACCTGCAGCAGCATAATTCTGACCCTATTCATCTCCATCATAATCATCATCATTCAATGTATTATCATTTTCGATTCG
The DNA here is from genome assembly GCA_036937905.1 of Salvia rosmarinus. NCBI lineage: Eukaryota > Viridiplantae > Streptophyta > Magnoliopsida > Lamiales > Lamiaceae > Salvia > Salvia rosmarinus. The sequence continues at coordinate 85,363 of JAODLM010000641.1, forward strand.
ATAATTCATATGAATCGATTCGACAATTCATCATCTTCGATCGATTCGTCATCTGCTTCTTCTATGTCCATCAAAGTGCCGTCAGGATGAACTCGTGTCATGTCATCATCAACCACTACACTTGTAATTAAAGGCATTTCATCTTCTTGAAATGGCGGAGGTACTATCGAACTAGATGATTCATCTGAGACTTCCACATTAGCTCTCGCTTTAATTTTGCATACATCCCACCAATCCTTTGTAGATTGTTTTAAACTCGGATAAGGACAATAGTATACTTGAGCGGCTTGTGTGGCAAGGACAAACGGTTCATACTTATTATACCTTCGCCTATAATTCACGAAACCAATTTGTATTCAGGATGCACCGATGTCCCCAATCGTGATGGATCAAACCACTCGCATCTAAACATTGTTACGGTCTTCATAGGTAGCCCATGGTATTCCAACTCACAAACCTCCAGTAATCGCCCATAAAAATCGAGTTCATTCTTGTCTGCACCATAAATTTCACCTTTAATGCACACACCATCGCTCATGGTGGCTCTTTGTGTCCCATGCTCTAACGTGAAATTTATACCCATTTATGTAGTACCGGATACGTCTTAATCATCGGAGAAGGCCCTTTGCTAAATCCAATATGAATGGATTGACGACATTGTTGGTATGGTCTTTGACCTAAATCCAACAAATCAATTAACATCTATCAATCTGACTGATTAAATATTACAAAAGGAGGTTCTGGTTAATGAGATTATATACTCACATATGTATCAAACCAATGTGAGAAGTTTCTATCGATTTCCTTTTGAATCTCAGAGGAGGAGATGCGTGGATGTAATCTTTTCAAGAAATCGATAAACAAACTTCAAAAACAAATAGTTACAATTAGTATTTAAATAGTTATACTAATTGAAAGTTATACAACGTGAAATTATAAATACTTACTTTAAATAGTTCCCCGAAACTTCAACGCAATTCAATAGCACATATAATCGAGCAAAGATCATACTCACTCGAATCTAGATATCTCTTCGACATTTTTCCAAAAGGCGCCCACCTTGCTTGAATATTGAAAGCATATCCGGAAGTCTTCATGCCTAATATCTCCCCAACATTATAATTGCGAGGCACATTCTTATGTTTCGTTCTTACGTGACCCTCAAAATAATAAGAAGCAGAATGTTGATGCTTCTTCTACTAAGCACGCATTGCAAATAGAACCTCCACTCGAGCTTTATTTCTCACGTTGTTTTTCAACTTACGTAAGTATCTATCAATGTATATAAAAAAGATTAATAGTTATATGTGTATATTTATACATATGGACAACAATTGTTAAAGTGAACGTTTTACCTTTCGAATGGATACATCCATCGGTATTGAACGGGTCCGCAATACGAGCTTCATCGCTAGATGGATGGTAGATGTTCCATTGAATCGAAGAAACTAGGAGGAATATACGCCGAGCTTGCATAAAATGAGTGGAATATTTTCTTGAAGTTTGCACATGTCCTCAAGTTTGATGTTTCGAGAGGTCAAATCTTTGAAAAATAAACTTAATTCGTTCTATCGCTTTCCAAACATTAGGTGGGAGAAGTTCTCGAAATGCAGTCGGGAGTATACGCTGCATAAAAATATGGCAGTCGTGACTCTTCATCCCAAACATCTTCAATTTGGTCATGTCTACACATCTGCCCATATTTGAAACATACCCGTCTGGAAATCTAAGACCTTTCACCCATTCGCACAAGACTTTTTTTTCATGTTTGTCAAGTGTGTAAGAAGCTTTTGGATACTTGCCTGTCGACTCATTCATCTTCAACTCTGGTCTATTGCAGTACAAATTAAGTTCTTCTCTTGATTTGCTCGTATCTTTCGTCTTACCTGGAATATTCATCACAGTGTTGAACACATTATCAAATACATTCTTCTCTATGTGCATGACATCCAAATTATGTCGAATCAAAAGAGAACTCCAGTACGGTAAATCCCAGAATATACTCCGCTTCCTCCAACCACTACCAAAATATTTGGAAACACTACTATTTATTGCATCACTACCCATTTCAGTCACCTTCACTAGTCCCATTCCTTCAATCCTAAATAATAGTTCTTCTCCCGATAGCGCTTCAGGTGGACTACTAGTAATCACCGTATTCTTCTCGAATCCTCTTCTATCCCTTCCGAATTGGTGATCGGGATTTAAAACTTTCGATGATTATCAAACCATGACTGTTTACCACTTTTGGTAAAGTAAACGCTTCAAGATCCTCCATGCAATGTGGACAAGCTAACCTTCCAAATTGTACTCCATCCGCACAACATAGAGTACGCAGGAAAGTCACTAATTGTCCAAAGCAATGCAAAGACGATCTGAAAATTTTGTTTCAATGAGACATCATAGATAAGGACACCGCTTCCCACAAATCTACTAACTCAAATTAATGGTTGCAAGAACACATCAATCTTTTCTTTTGGATTACGTGGCCCCGCACTAGAATTGTGAGAAACATATATTGTTCCTTCATACACATCCATGGAGGAAGATTATAAGGAGTAACTATAATGAGCCATGAAGAATATTGTTGTCCCGATTGACCAAAAGGTTGAAAACCATCATCGAAAGACCCAATCTAACATTACGAATCTCGATTCAAAACAGGAAACTTCATGTTCAAATGCTTCCATGCGGTGTATACGCGGATGGCGCATGACCCCATCATCATCGACGATGCATGCCAACGCATATTCTCCATTGTAGCCTCGGATGCATACAACCTCTGTAGTCGAGGGTAAGAGGAAAATAATACATCTTCTTACATGGAATTTGTGATTTCTTTCGAGTCTCGGATGCTCGATTATTGCTCTTGAAACGTGGATGCTCACAAACTTTACATCTCGTCAATTCGAATCTTGTCGCCAATAAATCATGCAATTATGTGGACAACAATCTATCTTGTGCACAGCAATCCCATGCCACGCAACAATTTCTTCGTCTTTGTAGAAGTCATCGTACAAGATTACCATCCGGATTTGTCTCTTTCATGAGTTACATTATTTGATCAAAACCTTTCTCGATATATTATTCTCGCTTTCCAACTCGAAGTCGAGCCACAACAGACAATTGTGAATGGTTTGAGCAACACGCCACAACGGTTTATCGACGTCGTCAACATGTCGTAAAATTTTCGTGCCTCAAAGATTTGGTTCCTCTTCGTGCTCGGCAAAGTTAAAGCGAGGACCAGCAAGCATCCATTACCATCGTCGACACGTACTTGATTGAGGTTCGGGTGATCTCGCATTGTCGGATCTATACTCACATTTGTCTCCCTGAAAGATCCAGTGTTATAATTTGGAACAAATCCAAATTTTGAAACGTGATATCGCACGGTATCTTGTACTTGATAAGGTATATTATTGCACTTCTTACAAGGACACTTGATCTTTTCCCCATCCATGAATGATAGTTGATTACTAGCAAACTCAATGAAGTTTTCAAGTCCGCGAAGAAAATCATGATTTAATCCACCACGAGTACTGCGACGCTTATACATCCATTCACGATTCTGACTCATCACGAGGAAGTGGAAATGAGATTCAGGAAGTGAGAGGCAAATGTTCCTGTCATGGGGAAATGAGATTCTGGAAGTGAGAAGCAAATCTTGGGAGATGAATGTTCGCAAATGTTGGGAGATGAAGTGAGAGGCAAATATTCGAGTACCAACTACTAAGCCCGACTTTAATTTGGTTAATGATTTGGAAGTACATTTGGTTAATGATTTGGAAGTACATTTGTAAGAGGGAGATAATTTAGGTGAAGAGAGATGCGCATAACTCTATTTATTGGTAAATAGAGGTATACGGCATAATTTTCTAATGTTTGGTTATGTTAGGATAATATTTAGATGCAAAAGACAGTATACTCATATTCAGATCCAAGTCTATTTCTACGTTTCATAACAAAAAGGTTCTCACGTTATAGAAATAGAAATGCACGAGACATATACTATATAAAAATAAAATATGTATGCATGTTAACATGAAACTAATTTGTAGAGGTATAAAATCGATGCATAAATATAAATCACCAAATAGAAAAAGTTCACACATGATTAGTCTTATTTCTCTTTGATAAAGAGTAGAATCACAAAATTCGCTCCTAAACCCTTCACGTGTGGGACATGTGATGTAAATGATCACAACATTAATATATATAGCAATACATATAAATATTAATGGTGTGACCACTTACATCACATGTGAAAGGGTTAGGAGATGAATTTTTTGTGATTGCTACTCTTTTATCAAAGAGAAATAAGACTAATCATGTGTGAACTTTTTCTATTTGGGAATATGCAAAAAGTAATTCATTTGTTGTTGACATCAAATCATGCAACATGTCATGTAACTTTATTCAATTTTTAGATAATCTTCGGTGTGGATAGAAATATTGTTGAGCATTTTATAATTAAGACAAATCGACTTAAATCATGTGGACTCCAATTCTTGTATAAGCTAATAGAGATGGGTGACCGGGTGGAAAGCAAAACGGCCCGTTTGGGTAAAAATACGAGGCTTGTAGCTGTCAAAATATATGCTACGCTTAGGACTTGCATTTTAATATAGCATTGAATTATTTATTTAAAGTATGGTTAGTTTCTTTAATTTTATATGGTGTTTGCCTTTTTATTTAGTGTAATCTAATTTTTTGAATTTGATATTCTTTTAGATACAAGTTATTTATCATAATGTAATTTGAATATATTAAAATAAAATTTCGTATAATAATCAACAACTTGAACCCAATACCTCTTTTTAGCAAGTCTTTTGCTACCTCAATTTTTCATCGAATCCATATCTCATTTATACGAGGAACCAATGATCGCCTTTAATATGGCCACTCAATATTGTTTGTGAAAAAAATAAAATTATTGTCAAATGTTGTTGGAAACCCCACGCTTAGAAATTTTCAAGAAAAAATGAAATCAGGAGAAAAATAAAAACTTTAATTACATGATTTTTAGAGCTAACATTGCCACCCTTGATTATATAGAACTAAAAAGTGTATGTTTTATTTATTTATTTTTGATATGATGGGGACCTGCCGTCGCTAGAAAAAGTTATGTCTACCATTTACTATTTGGTGTTTGGATGTGCATTATTTTTTCTTATTAATAAATTTGCCACTGATACATAGTGGAGTCTGCCATTTGTTAATTGAACCTTTAATACTTCCAAATTTGGTGATATAATACTTCGAGATTTGACTTATTTGTTGCCAAATCGATAGGAAAGATACGATTTCATTTTGGTGGTTTGTTCGCATTTTACTAACCATTGAGTAATATTAAAAGAGATTTTGAATTTTATATACTTTTTGAAATCCAGTCACACAATTTACGTTTGGTTCAATTAAGTCATATATAAAATCGAACTTAGATCTAATTATAATTGTCTCTTTGGTATATAATAGATGATTGAACACAAAATGGAACACCCAACCGCAAACAAACCAAGAGATGATAATTATATTGCACAAGTAGTATACGAATAATTATAGTTGAAAATCCTTCAAGTTCTTGGAGTTCATTGTGGATGAAAAGCTCCACTTGTACCTTAAAACATATTCCACGCTGTCCATGTTACATAACTACTTATTATATATAGCACATGCTTAATCAAATTTTATTTCTCAAAAAGTGATCTATTTATGATTCTATAGCCAAACCAAATTCTTAATTACAACTTGGCAAAAAAATTGTTGTGCTTCTATGATGTAAATTAAAAGGATATCATTGAAAAATCTAACGGAGGATATCATTGAAAATTCATAATCTATGGTGAGGATTGATTATTGATAGAGTAGCAATTTGAAAATTCATGTCCAATTCTTAAGGGCACCTAAAATCCAACATACTCATTAAATAACCAAGTAAATCCAACATATATACCAATATATCGATACATACCAATATATACCAATACATATATACCAATATATCAATACATACTAATATACTAATACTTACATATATACCAATATATCAATACATACCAATATCGACTAATTCTTACATATATACCAATATATACATATATATATACCAATACATACATAAACATACATAATAATAATGTACCAATACATACATAATGTAACAATAATGTACCAATTCATACATAAACATAATGTACCAATATATACATATATACATATATACAAATACATACATAAATATAAATTTTAAATAGAGATATATATATATATATATATACTGAGAGGCGGCAGAGGCATAATGCGTGTGTGTGGTCGAGGTCGGTCTGTCTAAACATGGCGGAGGTGTAGGCGGGCGTGGGCGGGCGAGGCGGGTGGTGGGCGGGCGGCGGGTCATGGGGCAGCGGGGTGGGTCAAGGGGGTGGGGCTGGGGGGCGGGGGGCAGGGCAGGTGGGGCGGCATTGGAGACAGGCGGGCGGGGAGGCGGGCGGGGTAATTATTAGGGGGAGGGCATTGGGCAGAGCGAAATGAAATTGGGAAGAATACGCGTCTGTAATATAATTTTCAGCGGCGGATTAGCGACGGTAAATATCCGTCGTTAAATTTAAAACCCTTTAGCGACGTACTAACGACGAAAACTTTAACGACGGAAAAAATCCGTCGTTGAAATATGAAAAATTGAAAATAGAAAATCCGTTTTTATAACGACGTAATAAATCCGTCGTTAAATTTACGACGGACTAACGACTATATAATCCGTCGTTTAATTTCTTGGCATTAAAAATTAAAAATTAATATTAACGACGGAAAAATTCGTCGTAAATATTATTTAGAATAAATAAAACTAAAATTAAAATTAACGACGGAAAGTATCCGTCGTAATATTAATTAAAAAATAAATATTAAAACATCCGTTATTTTACGACGGATCAGCGACGTTTTTTAAAATTGTACATTAAAAAAAATATAAAATCCATAATTTAACGACGGATTATGTCCGTCGTTAACTTTAACGACGGATTAACGACGTATATGACGTCGTTATATATTCGCGCGAAATAGGCCCGCCAAATTCCGTCTTAATAACGTCTCAAATCCGTCGTTAATGTAGTACGTCGTTATTCCGTCGTTATTCCGTCGCTGAATGGCGACCCCAATTTTAGCCGTTGCTAATCCGTCCCTGTTCGCGCGTTTTTTTGTAGTGATATAAACTCTAGTTTGTACCAAAATTATAGAACTAAGCTTCATTTTTTTTCCTTTCGAATTTGGTATGCTGGTCCTTTTTAAATTTCTTTAATCCTCTCACAAAATGTCACCCCAAAGGCCAAAATTGCTTTACAGAGAAGAGAAAAGAGTGATGTTAAGATATAGCGAGCCCATCATGTTTCTAATAATCAAATAAACACAACATGATCCATACCGTTTGACAAATATATCACCTCCTCATTCCATTGGGCTTTACTCCCTCCAATCACATGCACTGAAATCAATTATTTCTATTGCAGACTCATTTAGGCGTAATACTAAACACAAATTCATTTGTTATTATTGGTGGAAGCTACAGTCAAATCGATAAGGACATTTTTGGATCAAAATGATGGACAATTACTTATTAGTATTTAATACCAAAGCTATCGACATTTTACCCATTATATATATATCTTGATATAGAGAAATTAACAATTAAATAAACTAACTACCACACTTTAACAACTAAATCCGTAATTTTTTTATTTCTGGCAACATAAATCCTACGGGCCACATGGGAAGATGAATTGGATTTTACGAAAAAGAAATAAAAAATGAATTGACATCAAAATGACGTAATTTGATGCAGAAAAAATAAAATTCACATAACCCAAAAGATCTTATTTTCGGCATCATAGTATTGTTTTAATGTCAACCTTGTTTTATATTTGTTGCATAAAATTTCATCACCGAAAATTAAATTTCATATTAAAGTTTAATAATTTAGATATTTAAATGTTTTTCATTTAGATTACGACATAATAGTGAAAATGCAAGAATTTGAGTGTTAAAGTGTAATTTCCCCTAAAAAGCCATCGTGAAACAAAAAAGAAAAGAGGAAAAATATATATATGAAAAATTGTATCCATTTTCAAACAAATTAAAATTTAGTATCCTTTTAAATCCAGTCCTGGTGTGGTGTCCCAACCACAAGCCCACTCCTCTCTTTCTCTCCCACTCTCCACCGACAAAAAAGTATAACATTTATTTTGACACTAAAATATGTAAGGGTTTAATAACATTTTATGTTTTTGGATGGCGAAGGAAACTTGCATGAAGATATGCTAGACGCTCTAATAATTAATCTTAAATTATTTAGCAGAGAAAAATGGGCTGAATCCATATAAATTGTTCTCATCTTTTGCTTGTATATAGTTATAGGAGGTACTCTTATATAAGCAGCCTCGTTCCGAATTTTATAGGCCCTATATAAAAAAATAAAAAATAAAATGAAGATTTCGTTTCTTGCATTGAACCTTTAATTTTTAGCTCAAATTTCAAACATCAAAATATAAAGATGCTCGTCGATGGTCAAAGAAATAAGAGAGGTTGAGTCACAGGGCCGACCCTGACATTTCGGGAGGCCTAGGCGAATATACAAAATGGGGCCCTCAAATAGAAAACATGTCAAATTTTTTTTAACAAAGTGTATCATATCGAATGTAACAAAAGGATAATAATCACAATACTAAAAGAAAAGAAAAAAAGATCTCATAGTCTTCTTTCTCAAGCTCGAGATAGTCAGATAATCTTGTATCGGTGTGTGGTGGATGGTCTTAAATCTTCTTCTCATGCACAACTTAACAAAAATATAGTCAACCAAAATCAACAATCAAATACTTTAATTAAATACATTAGACCTTCTAGCGTTTTGAGAAGCAAAATCATCAATAAGATCTTCTAAATCAAGCTTTTCCAATACCTCACTTTCAATGCACAAAATGGCTAGTCCATTTAACCTTTCTTGAGACATAGTAGAACGCAAATATGATTTTATCAATTTAAGTTTTGAAAAACTTCTTTCCGCCGATGCTACAGTAACAGGTATAGTCAATAATATTCTATATGCAATAGATATATTAGGAAAGCAATCCGAGATTTTAACAAATTCAAGAACTTCAATAATTGACTTCATTCCTGTTGGTAAACACATCCTTAGCACTTGTAATTCAGAAAATAAATTCTCAGCATCAATATCAGATTTATCGTTATGCATCAGAGCTTCTTGAAGCTTAATACAACATTTATGCAATGCATTTTCATTCAATAAAGACAACTTATCATGATTAAACAGAAATCCAAAAATATCCTCGAAAACTACCAATTGTTCAAATCTAGTCTTTAGTGATAAAATAGCGATATCAACAATCACAATAAAATAATTTATTCTAAAAGATTCCTCGGGAGATAATAAGATATCCTCAGAACAATTCTCATCAAATTGTTTCTTCCTTAAAGTTTTGCGTCTTTCATGAAAAACAGAGTCAATTTCCATTTTGGATGCAAGTTCTTTAGCCGATGTCAAGGCCAATTGAAAACCTTCCTCTCTATATTTCTCAAAATAAGATATCAAACCTTTCAAGATAATTATGGCAACATCAATTTGCATATCTTCAGATTGCAATTTTTTACTAATCAAATTTACCTTCTTCAATATATTATGCCAAATTGTCATGCCCAACAAAAACTCAAAATTCTCAAGTTCATGTATCACCAAAGACTCGGCCTCACTTCTAGTTTTAGCATCTTCACTAACTCTCGATAATTCAAGCAAAGCTTCTCTGATCTCATTAGGTTGTGTTATTATAGCAACAACACTATTAACATGACTTTCCCACCTTGTTGTTGATAATGACTTTAAAGTAAAATTTTGAATATGATCTTGCAAAATCTTCCATCTTTTCGTAGAACTAGCAAATAAAGTATACAAGCGTTGCACAACTCCAAAAAATGAGACAACTTTAACACAAGAATTTGCCATATCACATATAGTTAAATTCAGAGAATGACAAACACATGGCATATAAAATGCTCTTGGATTGATTTCAAGAAACCTTTTTTGCACACCTTGATGTTTTCCTTTCATATTGGAGCCATTGTCATAACCTTGTCCCCTCACATTATCAATTTCAAGTTCAAGTGATTTCAAAGCACATTGTAGTTCATTAAATAGAGCTAATCCAGAAGTATCATCAACCTTTAGAAAATGAAGAAAATACTCTTGTATTGTTATTTTAGAACCTAGCATATCCACACATCGAATTACTAAAGTCATTTGCTCATTATGACTTGCATCCAAGTACAATCAAGTATCACGAATAATACTTAGCCTCTTGTATTTTTTAATTATATCAATTTTAACTTTAGAGGCTAATGTTGAAATCAACTCATTTTGTATTTTGTGACTAAGGTAATGATAATGAATTTCCTTATTTTGAATACGCCTAAAGTGCTCTTGAATTACCAAATCAAATTCTGCAATTAGTTCAAGTAAACCCAAAAAATTACCATTATGTCTTTGGTAGATCTTTTCATTATCACCTCGGAAAGCCAAATTACGTGTGCAAGACACTTCACAACCGCAATTATTCTAGTTAAAACAAGTTTCCAATGAGCCTTTTCTTTTTTAATTTTTACTTGTAAATCATTATCAATTGTTCGGTTAAACTTCAAACGAATATTCAAGTCTATCCAAGTTCTCATATTGTTAATGTGCTCAATAGCATTCTCATGTTTCTTAAGTCTCTCACTTAAATGCCTCCAATCATTTAAACCTCCATTTGCCAATAAACTAATATTTTGAATCGATTTAAACAATTTGCATGGAAAACAATATACTTTGTTTGCATCTTTTGAATAAACTAACCATTTCCTATCTTTATTCTCTCCATTTGGCAATTTTCTTATATAATAAGAATATGAAAAATGTCTACCTAACTCATCTATAGGAAATGTGAGATTGTCCTCTCTTATGGGACCTTTTCTATCAAGATATCTCTAGTTTTATTATCAATGTTATCCCAAGTTTTTGGATCAAATACATTAAAAGCATTTAAAAGCTCATTTGTATTCTCAACATCATACACTTCTTCGTTCAAATCTTTGTTTTCAATTTCATTTTCATTCTCAACATCCACTTCCTCATTCAAATCATCATTTTCATTCTCAACAATATCAAATTCTTTATTTAAAGCATCATTTGCATTCTCAACCTCAATTTCCACATTCAAATCATCATAAGACTCCACCTCAACAACATCTACTTCTTCATTAAAAGCATCATTTGCATTTTCAACATCCACTTCTCTAACCAAAGAATTAGATACAAAGAACTTATCAATAGCACCCTTTTGAGTTTTAATAACTTCATCAAGTCTTCTTTTTTTATTTCGTTTTTGACTTCCGGATGGGTATTTTCTAGGCAACATGCTTCACAATAATATAATCAAACATATATTGCAAAATTCCACACCAAATAATCAAATATATAGCACAACAATCACAATTTCACAATTCACAAATTACTTTAAGTATAGAAAATACCTCTTGATGTCGAACACAAATCAAAACGAGATGCAAACCAGTAAGCGGAGACCGATGCTAATCAAAAGAGAGATGCAACCGATGTCGAACAGAATACAAATCAAAGGGAGATGCAAACGAGAGAAGTGAAAATAGTCGTTAAATGGAAGGGAATGAAGAAGAAGAATTCTTTCTTTTCTTTCTGCTGCTGCGTATTGTAATCTGCCCTTCCCAATTCAAGGTAAGTTTTTAATTTTTTTTTTTTTAGGCTGGGCTTAATGGACTTAAAAAAATTATTTGGGGCCCTTAGAATTTGGGGGCCCTGAGCGGTTGCACTTTGGGCCAACCCCAGGACCGGCCTTGGGTTGAGAAAGCTAAATTCAATAATTTCAAACTATAAGGGATGCTAAAGTCGAAAATTTTGCAAAACACCATTAGTATATAATGCTTGGAAAGTATATTACACACATTATTCAATCTTAAATTTCTCAACCAAGATAGGCAAAATTCTTACTCCAGAAGCTCCAACATTCATTAAATATGCCGCTTGCTGCATTTGCAACACGCGTAAGTAGCATAGTCTGCATGAATTTGCATGGCATTCAATTCGAGTTGAAAATTATGGACGACCAACATTATTACCTACATTCATCACAGACTCACAGTTACTTTCATGGGGTTCACAATCTTTAATTCATCACGTCTTTTGATTTACCTAACTGTGGCACAGACTAGACTGTTTACATGCAAACTTTTAATGCTAATATATAGTTTATACTCTGCTGATACAGTTTCAACTGTCTCCCACCATTTGAAACCCTAATTTTCCCCCCTATAAATGGTTCTGCATATCAGCCCTAATTACTCACCTCAAGACATTTCATCTTCTCCTCTTGTGTGTGTTGTGTGTTAAGAAAGAGAGAGAGAGATGGCGAAATTGTATGTAATTTTCTTTATCGCACTAGTAATAGTGCATGCAACAGCAAGAGATATTCCAAATGATAACACAAAACCTAGTTTGAATACCGATGCATTAGCCCCTACTGAGAAGGCAGAGACGGTGGTGACAACTGCAGATGCTCCGGCGGCGCACGGTGTTGGTGACGAGAAAAATTTCATAGCCTACGGCGGCGGCGTTGGTGGCTGGGCGGGCATTGGCTATGTCGGCGGGGTGATGCCTGTGCTTGGTGGCGGCATCGGTGGCGCAAGTGGCCTCGGAGGGCTAGGTGGAGTAGGTGGTTTGGGAGGGCTCGGCGGTGCCGCTGGTGGGGTCGGTGGTGTAGGCGGAGTTGGAGCTGGTGGTGCAGCCGGAAAAGTTATACCTTGAGCTTTAGAACATGTACTTTGTGACTTGTGAGAGGTTTCTTGTTTTAGGGCATGTCTTTGTTGATTTAAGGTCAGATTTTCAATATTGTTAAGTGGTCTTTGGTAATAGTAGTGTAATTTTCCTCTCTTTTTTAAATTCTCAATGTTTTGGAAGGTAGTTGGGTTAAGTTTCATGATGTGACGGACGAATGTTACTATCCTCGTTTCTCAATCAAAGAAATATTATTATGTTTTTATTTATTTATCCTTAGAACATAGTAAAGTACAGATAACTCGGACGTTTTATTATATCATTATGCAACTTCTTTTATTTATGAGCGGATTATCGCCATATAGTTACAAAAGGAATATAAAAGTCTACAACTTTTTCATATTAAAAAAAAAGAACTAAAGAAGGTGATAATAATAATAATAATAATAATAATAATAATAATTATAATAATAACCTATATATATATATATGGATTTTCACGTTGTTACGTTAAATATGTTTTTTTATATACAATATTATTACTTCTTTTTATGATTATATACAGTCTATCTTACAAGGATATATAATTCAGATTGATATTTAGTTTGCATACCCCAATTTTTTTAAATATATATATATGAAACTAGGTAAAAGAATAGCATATAAGAATTCTTGTTTTGCATTTAGGGGAAGAGACAAAAGCCGGTGGACGAAGTGTTGTAAACCCACAAATTCCGTTTTATTACATGGCATTTTCTACAACTACTAGCTATTATGTTAAGCATCAATCAGAACTTTCTAAGGAATTAGTGTTGGAGAACATGTATATATAGAAGTTCTCACTACAAAAAATATGATCTATAGAAACACCCTTTTTATGGGACCCAAACAAAAGTAAAATTAAAAATTATTTGAGAAGTTAAGAGCCAACATTTTTACCACCTCATCTTTACTACAATGGTAAAGAAATTGGCTTCCAATTTCTTAAAGGGAAAAAAAACTTCCATTGGAGACACCCTAAGATGCTAATCAAGTAGCAAACTATGAGCCGAGCAAAGCTAGAGTACAACAGTGGAATTAAAATCTTAAAGAACACTGAAGTATTTTTCTTTAGATTAAAATTATAATCTGTAGATGACAATCTATGAAGAAATTATCCACTATAAATGTACTGTAAATGTTAGATAAAGTTGGACACTTTGAGTTGAAAACTCTCTATAAAAATATAAAATATAGAACTGACACACTTCTTAAACCATTAGAAGTTACAGTACTAATGTTATAAAAAAATATTACTAAAACAGACTCAGAGACAGGAACATATCTCATCTTTAGTTATTTCTTCAAGAATGTGTGTCTGAGTACTGCATATCTACCTCTCTTACGTAGAAGATGAGAGGCCTTCAGCTGCACGTCTTGGTCCATAAAGATTGAGTTGATCGTGACAGTTAACAGCTCAATCGATTCCTGAAATATAGGAACAAATCTGACTGACTCCTTCATCCTTATCTTTATAACTTGATCCTCGTGTTTCTCGGTGTATTGCCTCAATATTCAGCTTGACATCTGTATCATGCACACATCAAAGTGAAGAAATGACAAAATCCTAAAATAACTAACTTCATAAAATGAGGAAGCTCGTTTCAGAGTTCAACAAACTCCAACACAATCAATTGTCGACAACTCCGCATTCTACCTTATCCCATTGTAGAAAAAGGAAAAAGAAGTAAAAATATATCCAAACCTGAATATCAATGATGCGAGAAAAGGAGGTGTGTTTACGAGCTTCGTCAT